>JAXGGA010002598.1:0-118462 GCA_038373865.1 Uloborus plumipes | reverse complement strand
CAGCTGAAGGAGGCTTTAACATCAACGCCTATTCTCTCTTATCCTCAGCCTGGAAAATCCTTCATACTTGACACTGATGCGAGCCACGAGAGCGTTGGAGCTGTTTTATCTCAAGAAATAGACGGTAACGAACGTGTCATCGCTTACTGGAGCAAATGCTTATCCAAGTCGGAGCGAAATTATTGTGTCACGAGAAAGGAATTGCTCGCCATAGTTAAAGCTGTAGAACATTTCCATCATTACCTCTACTGCCGTAAATTCCTGCTCCGGACTGATCATGCCTCTTTAACTTGGCTTTTGAATTTCAAGAATCCAGAGGGCCAGGTAGCCAGGTGGATACAGCGGCTCCAGGAATATGACATCGAGATTAAGCACCGAAAAGGTTTGTCACACGGTAATGCTGACGCATTATCAAGAAGACCTTGTTCCGAGAACTGCCATTATTGCTCCCGAATAGAGAAACAGTACGGGACGACAATCCCTACTGCCTGTCAAGTTACTGCTACTTCATCATCTTCAGATCCTGATCCATGGAGTGACGACCAAGTTAGAAAAGATCAGCTTGAAGACCCAGACCTAAAGCCTATCATAGAGTTAATGGAAAAGGACAGTCGGCGACCTAGTTGGCAAGACGTTTCTATCTACAGTCCTGCAACGAAGAGATACTGGGCTCTATGGAAATCTCTCCAGTTGCGAAATGGCGTCCTGTATCGGAAATGGGAATCTGACGATGGTAAAGCATTCAAATGGCAGTTACTCATTCCCAGATCAAGAATTCCAGACGTTCTAAAGGAACTGCACAGTAGTCCGACGGAGGACACTTTGGTATCCTGAAAACCCTCCACAAGGTTCGAGAGCGCTTCTTCTGGAGCAAGGCGAAGGATGACGTGGAGAAGTGGTGTCATTCTTGTGACGCCTGTGCTGCCCGTAAAGGACCGAAGAGAAGAAGCCGCGGGAAGCTACATCTTTACAACGTAGGAGCTCCTTTCGAACGAATCGGGATCGACATTCTTGGTCCTCTACCGAAAACTACTGATGGGAACAAATACATCCTCGTTTCCATTGACTATTTCACCAAATGGCCCGAAGCATATTCCATTCCGGATCAAGAAGCTACCACTGTAGCAGAGACTCTAGTCCAGCATTGGATCTCGAGATATGGGACACCTGTGCAGATCCACTCCGATCAGGGGAGAAACTTCATCTCTGCTGTGTTTAAGGGCCTATGTAAAATCCTCAAAATTGAGAAAACTCGAACGACACCACTACACCCACAATCGGACGGCATGGTGGAGAGATTCAACAGGACAATCCTTAATAATCTCTCGCTTATGGTCTCCAAAAATCAACAGGATTGGGACAAGAAACTTCCTCTGTTTCTGCTGGCCTACCGCAGTGCTGTCCACGAGACCACCGGATATTCCCCATCACAGATGCTCTTCGGCCGAGAGCTTCGGCTACCTTGTGATCTCGTCTTCGGTCTCCCTCCAGATGCGCCTTCATCGCCTGAGGAATACGTCCAGGATCTCCAGGCCCGGTTGGAAGACGTTCATCACTTCGCACGGGAGCGAATCAACATCGCGACGGAGAAGATGAAGACCCGATACGACACAAGGTCCACTGGTCATGACTTTCAAGAAGGTGACAAGGTGTGGCTATGGAATCCCATCCGACGTAAAGGTCTGTCACCCAAATTGCAGTCGCATTGGGATGGACCCTACACAGTCCTTCACCGGCTGAACGACGTCGTAGTGAGGATCCAGAAGTCATCACATTCAAAACCTAGGGTTGTCCATTATGATCGGCTAGCCCCATACTATGGCCATAGTTCGTAAAATAAATCTAAAGCTACCATGGTAACTTGTTTGTAAATTTTGTAAATAACTTTTGCCTTTAATTGTTTGTAATATTACTTTATCAATGTTATTATTTCTTTCGTGTTCTCATTGTTATTGTTTATCATGTTTATGATTGGTCATCATGTAATGTGTGTATCTGTAAATTTTCCCTTGCTTCCTTTCTGGGGATTGTACTGCCCGGGACGTGCAGTCCTTGGGAAGGGGGCAATGTTACAAATCTTGTAAATAGTTGTTGTTTTTCCTGCCTTGCTTTATTTTCATTAGTTTTGGTTTTATCTGGCGACATGTTGCAAATGTATCTGAAGATATCACTTTTATCATCTGTATACCGGCCCTGAAACACTTTGCAGTTTTTACACTTGCCCTAACTTTAATAAGCGTGAAGACATTTTTCGCTCGGAGTGTTTTCTTTTTTTTTCTTTTTCTTTTTATTACTAGAAGTTTCTTGAATGGATTACGTAATGTTATGAATGAAACAGAATGCTCCGGATTTTGCTAGAATGTTCCTTCCGAGTATAAATAGCTGGCCTTGAACACAAGTCAGTCAGTTGTTTTCAGATTTGATCTGGTGACTCGTTTTCGTTCGCTTGGCGAATGGTTGTTTTGCTTTTGTAATTGCTTAATTACTGTTCACGTTTGATACGTGGTGCTGAGTTACTGTTGAGAGTACAGTGTAACTGTTGAGAGTACTACCTAATTGCTGGATGTTTAGCAATTGTTTCCTGCTCATATTGTAAATAGTGTAAATACTTGTAAATAAATTTATAGTTACTTCCTCAAGATTGGAATGCTCATTTGAAGAAAGTTGAAGGTGCTACGGACTCGTTACAATATGTACAAAATATGCACATCAAAAAATGACGTACAATCAGGGACTACGGGAGGCTATATCAGCATCGTCGGAAACTAGGGGACCGACCCTTGCAAGGGCCCGGCTCAGAATCTGAAAAGTATGAATGTTATAAGTTTGTTTGTTTGTTTGTTTGTTTGTTTGTTTTTCTGAGGGGGGTATGCTTTGGCTCTTGCCGGTCCTGTGTACAATACAATGATTTTTTTTTTTTTTTTCATATTTTAAACGATGTAATTACGAGACTTTATTATTATTACAGTAGAGAACGAATTATCCGGGATGTTTGGGACCACAGCTATCCCGGATAACTGAATTTCCCGGTTTTCTGGATCGCTACGAAGCGATATTTGCCAATTGTTTATAAAACCCAAGTTATTATAACAAATAAATGCATCCTGAGGAGAAATCGATCCAGAAGTGCTTATAGATATTACAATATTAAAAATTTCTGAGCTATATGCCACTTATATGGTATTTATGAAGAAACCGTTCATATTCATTTAGGTATTTCAAAAGAAAAACAAAAAAAAAAGCTCTTCATTTTTTAGAAATTGCCGAAAATGCGTATTTCAAAAAGTGGCGGAAAAATCGACAAAATGTTGCCGGTTTTCTGGTTTCCCGGACAAAAGGTTCTGTACTGTATTATTATTACTACGAGCGTTGGGATTTTCAAAAATAGTTAAAAACCGGCTGGGACCAGCTTTTAAAAATCAGATTGCACCTCGAGTGTAGATATTGTTCGTGCGAGATCGTTATCTCGGTAATAAGAATGCCGGAGAAGGCGAAAGACGCAGGTATCCACTCTTTCTAATCTCCTTTTTCGAAAAATCGAACAAAAAGGGTAGATTTAATTGTGTCGCGCATTCAATCGAGGCCTTCATGGGGTGCGTCAGGGTCTTCTGAAAAAACCTTAGCAAACAATAAAAGAGTCGTTTTGATGATAATTTTTCAGTGCAAGTTCAACGAATTTTTTGGTTTTGGAATGATGCAAACTGTTGGTATTAATTTATGAATTGACAAGAGATTAAATTGCAGTTCAATTTATACCTTTCGACTCACTTATTTATTTGTTTTTTTTTTATGCAAGAATTAATTATTTTTAAAAAAGTCATGTTAACAAAGTTGAACGTAGCAAACTATTAATATTCTTTCAATTTCGTCATTGCAGTATCAAAACGAAAAATGTGCTTCTTGAAGAATGGGTGTTAGTTTCCAACATATAAGTTGAGTAAATTCCGGCCCGTCATTTTGAATTTTGTCAAGGACAATTTTTGTGCAAAATTGTATTATCACTGAAAATAAGAACGTTTTGTTGAAAAATAAGAAAAAGAAAAGTTTTAACGTGGGTATTCGTCAAAAACTTATTTTGTCCTTTGTTAAACTTTCAACAATTATTTAACTAACCAGGAAGCCGCTTTATTTGTAAACCTTCCGTCCTAAATAAGGAGCTGCGTTTGAATACTAAGGCATTGATTACTGATATTGAAGATTTAAGGATATTTAGAATTTTTTTAAAGATATTTCAGGGTCTATAAATGCTATGAATCAACTATATTTACTTACCAAACGTTCCCTCCTTAAATCAACTCCAAATTAGTTTCAAAAATTCAGGGTTCGCACGTTCTTAGATCACGCCCCACTTTTTAAAGACTCTGCCACTAGTTCACCAGAAAAAATTAGTTTACTTTCTAATGAATTCACGATTCACTAGCTAGATGATAGTTTCATGTTGTTGTTTTTTTTTTTGGTGGAAATGTCCTTATAAAATAAGGTGGGGCTTAAAAGTGTATGAATCCTGGACTACTCATACTCCAATAGTTCATTGATAGATATTCCTATAGTTTTTAATATCATCAAATTTCCCATATTTTTGCTGTCTGTGTAATGATTCTAAGTGAAACTAAAATTACTCATTTGTCACAGTATAACCTACCGGAAAAATTCAACCATAATCATGCAGTGCATGAGAATTACTCAACTGTAAATTTATCAGAAGGGGGGCAAGGTAGCTCGGCTTTTTTTTTTTTTTTTTTCTGTCAGAATTCTGAGCAATTTCGTTCAAATGACATATGAAAGTATATTCTGAGGACTAAAAGGCTCCTGCTCTTGTTTTGGTAAAAATTAAGGGTCATTCCATAGAAATGTTTATCTCAGCCGAAGAAAAAAAAATACCAAAGTGAAAAAAGTATTCAAAAACTAAATAAATAAATAAATAAATAAAAATCATACTCGTACAACATAAGAATTTTAAAAGAATTGAAAAAGTATTGTAATTATCCCTGAGATTAGTCATAATAAATAGTTTGTAGTGTGTTTACTGCTTGTTATTCGATGGTTACGTTAGTCACATTACGTTAGTCACACTCCATCTTGAGTAAAAATGACACTTAAGACTAAAAAAAATTTAGATTTAATGAATGCGTTTTATATTTTTAAAAGCCAACTTTACACTTTTTTCAAATATATCATTCAATTTTTAACACTTGCTTAACTTTGAGAAATTTTTGCCTCACAACATGAGTATTAATTTTCAGGGTTGCAAAAATGTTACGTTAGTCACATTGCTATTTTGGTAGAAAAAATATCTGCTGTCAGTAATTTTGTTTTAAATTCTTAGCAGAAATGATACAAAGATACCATGTACATTATAAATCCACCAGCATAACTAAAAAATATTTTTCATCCTTTAAGTTACAAGCAAAAACAGTTACAAAATCAGCTCTGAATGTTATGTTAGCCACTATGGAATGACCCTTAAGCTCTAGCCTGCATCAAGTAAAACTGTCAAGAACTGTACCCTAACTTTGGCTGTTTTGACTATTTCAAATCAATACCTCTGGGATGCTGGACCAGGTATTATTCGGTTCCGGGTGGGGAGAAAAATAAAACTCTTCAGGGGCCCATTCAACCGGTTAAACCACGTGCAAAAGTTAGCACGGGGAACCTTGGAGTCAGTGAGTGAGCGAATGAGTGAGAACGGAAAATGTAACAGATGCAGAAGAAATCGACAGGTAATATTGATCACCTATACACAATCCAGAAATATAATATTTTACAACTTCAATTTTGCGGATGTTTTTATTTTATTTTCTTTATTTATTTATTCTTATTTTAGTTCTTCAATTCTGGCTCAGAATTTTTATTTGCTATGTTTTATGTGCGGTATTTTTCATGCAAGTGTTTGTCTATTGTGGCCTTGAGTTTATAGTTTATCTTTTTCTACGGTCATTCAACCAGAGTTTTGTGTGAGTGCGAAGTAGACCCACTGGAGCTCGTCAATTTGTTATTTCAAAAGATATATTGTCGCGTGCCCACAAAATGCGTGACAACAAAAAGGAAACTTTTCTTGCCGTTTCAACAGATTCCAGATAATTCACGATAGTGATATTTGCAATTCCTTTTGTGAAATCATATTTATGAAAAATAAAATTCGCATGTCCTATCTAAACCTTATCATAACCATATTCCCAAACGCCTGGTTCTGATGCAGATAACAGCCACTTTTTTTTCTCCCCACATCTTGAAATCGGGGTGATTATCAGATAAAATCTTCCTTATTAGGATTCACACAGAAGAACAAATCATCAAGCGCTGGGCTTCTATCAGACAATGCAGCGAGAGGGGAACAATTGGAAGATTGCGAAGCTCCCCCCAAATAAGGTGGTTGCCCAGTTGCCATACCAAAAGCGGCTCGCTCTCAAGGAGACATCTCGGTGGCTTACCAAAAGGGGATCGTTTTCAAGGAGGTACCTTGCTGGCATACCAAAAGCGGCGCGCTCTCAAGGAGGTTCAGCGTTGCATACCAAAAGCGGCTTGTTTTCGAAGATAGTTCCCAGGATCGGCCCACAATTGCTGCATGGTTCGATGTTTCTCGAAAATATGAGAAGGAGATGAAAAAAATGGCATGTGTCGAAACTGCTCAGTTTATTTTCTTGCTGTTGTTCTGTGTTTCAGTTGGTTAGCAACAGAAGTCAGTAAACAAATATAATCCCAATATGAGGGGGGGGGGGGATAATTTTGTTTATTGAGAAACAGTTGCTGCAGCATTCTAAAGAATTTACCAGAGAATTGGTTACTTTTTGAAAATTTTAGTTGGTCATTTTAGAAATGCCGCTATAGCGCGATAGTTGGTCGGTATTAATCACTTTTTGAGAATCTTCACAGCTTCAACCCTTGTTATCCAAATAATGTATTTTCATTTAGTGTATTTGGTTAAATTATGCTTAGATTATTATCATACAGATCAACAATGATATTATGAGCACAGGAAGCTTTCGTTCCGTACGCAGGACATAAGTGCCAAGCTTTTTTCAATGGAACTTGAAAAAATATACGCATAGTCTGCTCAGAGCAATAGGTGGATGTCTTACAGTTGTTCTCAGATTTACATGTGTTACTTCTGCTCTGAGCCGACGATATGTAAATTAATTTTAAGCTTTTTTTTTCCTCCCTGACGAGATAATTTGTTAATTGAACCCCTATCTTACTTGATACAAAATAAAGGTACCTGTAACCCCAAACTTGGTTAAAAGTTTGAAGGATAATGAGAGGCAGAAAAACTTTGGATTTGGACTAAACTGCAACTTAACAGTGCCACTGATTGAGAAAATCTACGTATTTGAAACCAGCAACTGTTTAAAAGAGTGTGAGTGAGGGCTAAGGGGGGATGGGGGAGCTGAAATGAACCAATTCATATCGAACTACAAAATAAAGATTCCACATAGCAAGGTTCGCGAACCTTCCATCCATTCAAAAGCTAAAAATTTACAGTCGCTTGGGACGCTACCGTAACTTACAGCAATAAAACAAAATTTGTTTTGAGTGCTTGCACATCTGTCAGTATTCCAAAAGTAAGAAAAAAATAGTGTTGCCGGATAAATGAAGAGTTGTTCTCAGGGGTTATTTGAGTTAAACTTAAATGCTTCAACGTTTTGAGAGAATTTAAGAGTCATTTTTTTAAAGCTAGACAAAGTCTACGGGAGCCTGATAGTTGATACCTTCAATTTCCCCCAAACATTCAGAATGTATTAGTAATATTGCCACAAGAAAAAGTGAAGCTTCTTTCCTCTCAAATTTAACTTGTTGGCCCTTGAGTAGAGGTCAAAGCATAAGGTGGTGAATATATGATACAAGATATTTGCTCCAAAAGACCAACCAAAAGAGTGACCTATGCCATTTTTTTTAAATATGAATGCTACTTGATACTGGGTACATACTAGAAAGAATAACTTGGCGGCTCACGATTAACTTTGCATGCAAAGGTCCATTGAAAATGCTATTTTAGTTTCTTTTTTGCCTTGTTTGTGTTCAGATAGCTGCTAAAACCAGGAGTGACCCTCGGAAAAATTATAGAGCGAATTACTCACCACAGTAAAGTGCTCGGAATAACAGAAATAACATGATTTCCTCTTTGCTTCAAAAATTACATGGTCTCAAAGTTGATGATTTTCAAAAAAAAGGTCAAGTTTCGATGTCAATATTTTTTAGCCACTTTTTAAAAAGTTTGAGACACAACTACAGCTATAGTCTGTGTGATGTAGTTTAAGATCCATGTCAGAAACCCATTGCATCTAATCAACTTTTTAAATTACACGGTATCGAAGTTGATAATTTGAAGCAAAATAGATCAATTATTCTATACGCCATGATTCAGCAGCTGTGTACGAAAGCTGTAATGAAACGCAAGGTGTCATACATGGGTCAGAAACTCTAAAATTTTCAGCTTCCAAGACCAAAATTTAGAGGATCTGAGATCCCTCAAAAAATGAGCTCCAAAATGGCGGTTCAATTGTTGTCCAAACATGGGGAGTTGCTTCAGAAAGATTGATCCGTCACTTTGGATATCATTTTTTGATGGACCCTAGATCCTCTAAATTTGGATCTTGGAAACTGAAAATATAGTGTTTCTGACCCAAGTATGACACGAAGAGTATAATTACAGCTTTTGTACAAAGTTACTGACTCATAGTGTACAGAATAATTAACCTATAATTTACTGATTTTTTGTTAAAAATTATCTACTTTGAGACAGCGTAGTTAAGAAAAGTTAATTAGATGCCATGGGTTTCTAACCTGGATCTTAACCTACACCACACGGACTATAACTGTAGCTGCGCCGCAAAATTTTTAAAAAGGGGCCAAAAAAAGTTCACCTCGAAACCTGACCTTTTTTTGAAAATCGTATATTTTAAGACCGTTTAATTACTAAAGCAAAGAGTAAATCATGTTATTTTCTGTTTTTCTGAATACTATACTATGGTGAGTCATTCACCCTATACTTGTTTCTGAGTTTTACTCCCGGTTTTAGCAGCTATCCGGACACAAAAAAGGCAAAAAAAGAAGCGAAAATAGCATTCTAAATGGATCTTTGCATCCAAATCCAAGAGTGAACCACAAAATTATTAATGCTAGCATGTACCTAATATCAAGTAGTATCCATACTTTAAAATATTGTTATGGGTCACTCATCGCTTTTGGAGCAAAACGATCAAAAATTAAGTATCATACTAGCTGCGTGGCCCGGCGTTGCACGGGCTGTAATGTAGTGAAGGCAGTTTGAGAAAACTACTCGCCGCCAAGGCGGCTCGCCTTTAAAGTAGTGAGAAAAGTTTAAATAACCTACTCGCCGCCAAGGCGGCTCGCCTTTAAAGTAGCTAGGACAGTTTCAACAAACTACTCGCCACCAAGGCGACTCACCTTTAAAGTAATGAGGAAAGTTTAAACAGTTTACTCGCCGTCAAGGTGGCTCGCCTTTACAGTAGCGAGGAAAATTCCAACAAATTACTCCCCGCTAAAGCGGCTCGCTTAAAAAGCTTTCCTGCATCAAAGAATCAATCGAATTATTTGCACATGCTTCCTCAAAAAAAAAAAAGACGATGTCAAGTAGCGCATACTTAGCACTCTCCCTAAATAACAAATAAAATTCCTTACCAAAAACAATTATTTCCAAATCGCTTTCTTCCTGTAAAATTAATTGCAAAATTCTAAACGAAAAAGTTCTTTTAATATTTGGATCGCAGCCAAAAAAAGTCCCTTCTAAAAACAGCAATTGCAATTTTATTTAAAAACACATTTTCAAAATGGTATACCAGAGAAAAAATATAAGTCATTAATAATTAGAATAAAAACAATTGTTAGAACTTTGTTGTAACACGTATTCCAAATGCCAATGGAAAGAAATAACACTCTTTAATTTTAAAAAGTTCAATAATTTAATTAACGTTTTAATTTAAAATGGCAACGGTAAGAAATAAATGTCTTGGAATTTTAAATGGTTCAATAATTTAATTAACCTTTTAATCAAAAATGGCAACGGTAAGCAATAAAAGTCTTGGAATTTAAAATAGTGCAATAATATAATTAACGCTTTAATTTAAAATGGCGACTGAAAGAAATAAATGTCTTGGCATTTTAAATAGTTCAATAATTTAATTAACGTTTTAATTCAAAATGGCAACGGTACGAAATAAGTCTTGGAATTTTAAATAGTTCAACAATTTAATTAACGCTTTAATTTAAAATGACTACGGAAAGAAATAAAAGTCTTGGAATTTTAAATAGTTCAATAATTTAATTAACGTTTTAATTCAAAATGGCAACGGTAAGAAATAAGTCTTGGAATTTTAAATAGTTCAATAATTTAATTAACGTTTTAATTCAAAATGACAACGGTAAGAAATAAATATGTTGGAATTTTAAATAGTTCAATAATTTAATTAACGTTTTAATTCAAAATGGCAACGGTAAGAAATAAAAGTCTTGGAATTTTAAATAGTTCAACAATTTAATTAACGCTTTAATTTAAAATGGCGACTGAAAGAAAGAAATGTCTTGGAATTTTAAATAGTTCAATAATTTAATTAACGTTTTAATTCAAAATGACAACGGTAAGAAATAAATATGTTGGAATTTTAAATAGTTCAATAATTTAATTAACGTTTTAATTCAAAATGACAACGGTAAGAAATAAATATGTTGGAATTTTAAATAGTTCAATAATTTAGTTAACGTTTTAATTCAAAATGGCAACGGTAAGAAATAAATGTCCTGGAATTTTAAATAGTTCAATAATTTAATTAACGCTTTAATTTAAAATGGCAACGGTAAGAAACAAAAGTCTTGGAATTTAAAATAGTGCAATAATTTAATTAACGCTTTAATTTAAAATGGCAACTGAAAGAAATAAATGTCTTGGAATTTTAAAAGTGTAAAGAATTTAATTAACGTTTTAATTAATGTCTCAGCTAATTAACGTCGTACAATTACGCGGTTGGTCTTATTGTCTTCCTTAGAAATTTTCGAATCGAATGGTATTATGTTTGATTCTTTACGCTCAGCGGTTTTTGAGGAGTTCAAGCTTCAGACGGACAGACAGACAGACGCGGATAGATTTTAATAGTAGTAATATTCATGACTTTGACCTCTACTCATGGACTAACAAATCCGATTTATGAAAAAAGAAACTTCACTTTTTCTTATTATAATAGTACAAACACAACCGTCATTTTTAGGAAAATTGAAGACATCAACTATCAAAAGTGTCCAACTTTAAAAAAAAAAAAAAAAGACTCTTAACTATTCTGAACAGCATTAGTTTGAACTTTTGTCATGCTTTTTCTCGGCTATGCTGCCGTGCTAGCCCAACATATTTTTACCGCCCCTCAACATCTTCCCACCGCCCACCGGGGGGCGGTATCGCCCCCGTTGAGAACCACTGGTTTAGGAGATATCGTACTTCAATACTTAGTTATTTTTTGCGAAATATGGAAAAAATATGCTTCGATCATATTTTGAACCAAATATCGATATAAATTCTGATCCTACAAGACAAAAGATAGACATTTAATTACAGTACATCTAATCAGCTTTCATTTAAGCCTAAAGAGAAGTCTGTAGGTTCAATATTTCCTTTACAATTGCAAAAAACAAAAATTCGGAAATTGAAATTTTTTTTTAAGAAATGAGAAAAATTGTTTTCTAATAAGAGTAGGAGAACACTGGACAACAAAAAAATGGATAGAGTTGTATAAAAAGGGTAACACTTTATTAAAATATTATTTTCATAATTTAAAATAACCTTACAGGTTTATTTAGCTTAATGTTTTTCTTTTTTTTTCTTTTGTGGGTCTTTATTAGCTGTGGTCTTATTGCGAAGCTGCAGAAAAGGTCTTTGGTTCTGTTTCAAGATGTTCGTTTAAATTCTGACAGAGTTGTTACAACTTCCTTGCCATTCCAGCTGAAGATGAAGAAAATACACAAACATCTTGAGACAGAACAAAGACCACCTTCTTTTCCTGCAGCTTCGCGAAAAGATCACAGCTAATAAAGACCCATAAAAGAAAAAAAAAGAAAAACATTGAGTAAAATTAACCTGTAAGGTTTATTTTTTTAATTATGAAAATAATATTTTAATGCATTGTTACCCTTTTTATACAACTCTATGCATTTTTCTGTTGTCCAATGCTCTCCGATTCTTATTAGAAAGCAATTTTTCTCATTTGTCAAAAATAGTTTCAATTTCCGAAAATTTGTTTTTTCTCAATTGTAACTGAAATATTTAACCTACAGACTTCTTTTTAGGCTTAAATGAAAGCTAATTCGATGTACTGTAATTAAATGTCTATATTTTGTCTATATTTTCTCTTTTAGAATAAGAATTTATGTTAATATTTGGTTCAAAATATGATCGAAGCATATTTATTTCATTTTTCGCAAAAAATGACAAATTGTTGAAGTACGATATCTCCTAAACTATTCGTTCTACAGAACTCCACTTAAGCTTAAATTGTCGCAAATTTAGTGTTCTTCAAAATGGGTATGCACACGTAGTATCAAAAGTTGCATAGTTCAGGAGTGATAGGGGAAAATCCGAAAACAGTCAGGATAAGACCACAGAAGACAAAAATCATGATAAAAATAGCACAAAAATGAGTGAAAATGACCTGTAAAGTTTTTTTTTAATTTTAAAATGGCAGTTTAATACAGTGTTACCCCTTTAATACCCTTCTACGTATTTTTTCATTGTCTACTGCCCTCCTATTCCTATTAGGAAACGATTTTGCTAATTTCTCAAAATTTTAATATTTATTTTTCGCAATTGTAAATGAAATATTAAACCTATACAGACTACTATTTGAGCTTGAATGAAAGCTGATTAAATGTTCTGTAATTACATGTTTATTTTTTGTCTTGTATAATAGAAATTTATGTCGATATTTGCTCCAAAATATGATCGAAGCATAATTTTTTCACTTTTCGCAAAAAAACCCCCTTTTTCGAAATACGATATTTCCTAAACTATTCGTCCTACAGAACTCCGCTTGAGCTTAAATTGTTGCAAATTTATTGTTCTTTAAAATGGGCATTCACTATTCACATGTAAAAAGTTGCATAGTTCCGGAGTAATAAAGGAAAAACTGAAAAAAGTCCGAAAATTTCGCAGTTTTTCGAGATTTTCGCAGCGAGCACAGGTTTTAGAAAGGTGCAAACTTAGATTTATACTACCCTAAGGCCCCTATTAAGAGTCCCAAACAACATGTTAACAATTCAGAACTACATCGTGATTTGCGATGTAGCTCTTTTTTTTTTGCATAGATTGACTGGACTGCTAGGTGAGTAGATTTTTTTTCTTTATGGTATTTTTTAAGTTTTTTTCCCCTCTCCGCCCTCTCTCTCTCTCTCGCTCTTTCCCTTTTTAGTTTCCTTCTTTGAAGAAAAACTGCTCTAAATTATGACCTATATCTAAATTTTTCTTCGACTTTTCGAACTTTAATTTCTTGCTAATTCGTTTTACTGAAATCACTTTGATGTTAAAAAATAATCCTTGTAATTTCCATTTTGAAAATGCTCCAAAAACGCTGCCACACCTTAATGTCCTTGCAAATTCAAAACTCTTCTGCCCAAGCTTTCGAGTAGAAAGGAAGCAGGGGCTCCCCGAACTGAAATTTTTGGGAGGAGGGGGGGGGGGGAATTATCAATTTTCCGAAAGAAGTTCCAATTTTACCGAATGATAAAATACAAGCATGTACACATGTCGTACACATGCATAACATTTAGTGAGAAAAAACATTAGACATCTTTTAAAAACAATTCTAAAAACTAAAAAGAACAAATAATCTCAATGTTGCAATATTGTCTTAAAATTGCCGAATCGTCAGCAAAATGTGCCGAATGCAGAAATTATGGGGAGGTCACAGTGACCTCCCATCGGGGCGCTCCTGAAGGGGAGGGGTAGGGGATTTGGTCCAAACCGTAGAAATACCAACCGTTTTCCCACCTTTTGTTATGTTTCACGAGGGATAAATCTCACTATCTACAAAGCAAACCCTATTATCTCGCCAAAACACGGTTCTTTCGTACACGTGACAATCTCGTTCCCGCGAAGCAGATTAAAACCTATCGCAGACGCGCTTTCTTGGACTTATCCGAAGAGTACAGAAATAGCTGAGTGCTTCAGTACTATAGGGAATATATTGGGTCTCAATTACGACGCACAGAATTCAGTCACAAATAGGAACTTAGCCGACAATAATGAATATCGTTAAAAGAAACTGATTAATTATTCGGTAATCCCGGGACTCTACAACTGAACTTGGCCACATCGATATGTCCTGATTTTAGTGCATTTTTTGAGGAAAAGATAGCAGGCGTATAGTCAGGGCCCGATTAACCTCTGCAGTTAGGGGAAGCTCTGGCCCTGGGTATAGTTATGCTCTGGTAAAAAGACTTCAAATCCTCTGATTCTTAAAGGTCCGGTTTCCTAGGAGTGAAATCGTCGATCTCTGGCGAGGCGACAGACGCCGCCGCCTTCTGCGCATGCGCCTGAGCCGCAGATTGACGTCGCTTCACGCCACGCTCCAATCAAACTGGTTCTGATTCCAGCGTGCGTCGCGCCCGGCGTCGGTGACGATTCTAGGAAACCAGCCTTTAAACGATTCAATGTTAAAGTAGGAAAGAGAAGTTGTCGATAATTATTATTGGCTCTGTGTGATTTCTATAAAATACACCGCCAGCTCTATTATACCATCCAGAGACTGCAGTTTCTTTCTTATTGGAACTCCTCAGTCTGGAATAGGCAGTAACCAAGCTGTAGGCAGAAAACAATTGACGAGCTGAACCGTATACCTTTGCAGCGGTCTCTCGTTGGTATGCTAATGTTACATCAACTTCCAGTTTGTTTGACTCTCTTACATCTAGACTCTCTATGAGATGTTATCTGCTTCCAACTCAGTTACTACCTATTCCAGACTGATGAGTCCTAATGAGAAAGAAACTGCAGTCTCTTGATGGTATAACCGAGCTGGCGGTGCATTGTATGCCTTTGCCATGACTTAAAGGGCGGTAACTTATTGCTTAATACCTAAGAATTTATACTTTATCAACCCAAACAAATGTTCAATGTCAAAAGTGTTTTCAAAGTTTGATCACGAAAAAATTTCGGATGTGAACTGGAGGCGGAAAGGGGGGGGAGGCACTTCATTTTGAATTTGAGCCAGATGCCTCTCCCCACTTCTTTTCATGATGAATAAATTTAAATTATTTTATTCGCTTTTACTTTTTTCAAGCTTTAGTAAAAATGAGGAGAATTTACCTAAATAGACAGCACAGCCGTTTTTATCTTTTCTCGTTTTTGGCACAAATAAAAACTCACAACAGAATAGCGAAATGAGACAAATCAGTGCAATATGATGTGGGCCATCATTTAGAGAAGACAGGGGGCAAATCCCCCCCCCCTCCCCTGGCTTCGAGAAATTCCTGTATTTTCGTGAAAGTGGATGTGGTTTTGCTAATTTTTTGCATAACGCATATTGAGCATATACTCCTCCACCC
The DNA here is from genome assembly GCA_038373865.1 of Uloborus plumipes. Classification (NCBI taxonomy): domain Eukaryota; kingdom Metazoa; phylum Arthropoda; class Arachnida; order Araneae; family Uloboridae; genus Uloborus; species Uloborus plumipes. The sequence continues at coordinate 102,925 of JAXGGA010002598.1, read as the reverse complement.
AACCTCCACCTCTGAAAAAATTTAAAATAAATGAGTGGATGTGTTCATTTTTTTACACAGGTGCTGCACCACAAGCGAGATATATTTATTTATCTTGTAATGAAACTGAGTTTGAACTAAAGAAATTTTCGAAACATTTTTCAATTTTTTGTACTTTAATTAGGAAAGGGTACTTAGAAAAATATTGATAAGAAATTATAAGTAAATAAAGTTAAAAAATAAATAAATAGATAAATAATTGAACTAAAAAATCGTTCTTTTTTCTCATTTTTTCTTAGATATGCTGTCTTTTTTTCTTTCAGTTCAAATTTTTCACTATTCGAGTAACGAAGTATTTTCGATGTCAGTTAAAAGAGCATAAAAAAAACATCAAAACTGAAACATCGATTCATTAACTTCTTTTGTGTAATGAATCAGATAAGAAAAAGACTTTGTACCAAGAACTGCGTTTTAAATAAATAGACTTCTTCAAGAATCCAAGGATTAATGATAGTTTTGTGTTTCTAATAATATACCTTTTGTTTGGAAAAGGGTCATTTTTAGACAATGCTTCAGCTGATTTGATTTCAGGAAACAATTATTTTCACAACACATCGCATTTTTAAGAGTTCATGAATAAAACCTTAAAGATACTCTTTGTCTTTCCATTTTTCGGAAGAGGGTTTTTTATTTTCCTTTTTCAAACATCATTAAAGTTTTTTTTTTTAGTTGGACACTTTTAATAGTTAATACCTTCAATTTCCCCAAAATTACAGGTCGTACTTGTAATATTATAATAAGAAAAAGTGAAGTTTCCTTTTTTTTAAATCGGATTTGTTAGTCCCTGAGTATAGGTCAAAGTTTAAGGTCGTTACTATCTAATATCTTACATCCGCTTAGGATTGCTTGAAAATTCTGAAAAAAGGGATGCAAAAAGAAAGAGGATGTGACTTTATTTTCTTATAAGGAACTTAGGGACTTAAAACTAGAAAAATACGCTTATTAAGGGAATATTTCACCCCAAATGAGTCGTTCATCATTCTGCTACATCATTCCTAAGTAAAAAAATGTCAAAAGACTTTTTTTTTTTTTGAATAGAAAAATGAGTTTTTACGCTAATAGACGCCAAAGAACCGGATTTTTGGATCTATTCAAATTCTCTCAAAACACAATGTAAATAAAAAATTTTTACTCGCAGTTTTTAGCAGATGTTTATGATATTGCGGATGTTGATTCGAATGAAGAATGAACAAAAATATAATAATTTTGTAAAATTTCACCACGTGTTTCTTAATATTTTGCTATTTGATTGAATTTACTATCTAACTGAAGTAAAGCCTTGCCTATTTGTTTCTCATTTCAAGTTCAACAAGAGAAGAAGAAGATGCACTAATTCGTCTGCTACACAAATAAATGCGTTTCCACTTTATACGACGGAAATGCATGATTTCAATATTTTTAGCTGTACTAATAAAAACCTTCTATTATTTTGTTTCAATGTTGCTCAAGTTTTAAATCCTTAAACTTTTAAATTTCTGCTATTTCAAATAGACAATCACCCCCAGCCGTAAAAAAAGGTAAAGGACATAAAAAATGAGTAAGGTGTTTTAAGTTCATTAACAATCACTGTGTGTTTTTGTAGCTACATTTCTGTTTACCTTTTCGCTCAATATAATTTTTGCATGCAATAGCGTCAAAATCATTTAATGAATTTCAAATGTTAATGCTAAAAAAAGATATTTGTGGAATAGCTTTAAATTTGTGTCTTTCTATCGATAGCAACGAATCTGTTCTGAAAGTTAAATTTCTGTATCAAATGCGTCAGTAGTTATCTATGATCTGTTACGTTGAAGGTCGATGATTGATGATGTCATCAAACTGAACCTTTTTATCTCTGCAGCTAAGCTGAATGTGCCATATCGATGACAACGAGCACATGGTAAGCAGCACAACCATGGAAATCGTGCAAACTGTAAGTATATCCTATAAAAACTTCACAATTTATTTTTAAAAAAATTCTGTATACATACAATGCTTTATAATACTCTGATAATTAGCGACAAATAAAATCAAAATACAAGGTAGTAGTTACAATAAGTTATTTATGTATTTCTTATTTCTTTTTAAATTTAGTATCCTTTTCTGAAATCATTCTTGGCTGGTTCAGTGAGTGGTACTTGCTCTACGCTACTTTTTCAGCCTCTAGATTTGATTAAAACAAGGTTACAGAATCCTTCGAAAAATAGGTAATTATATTCTGGTTTATAAAATAATGCATTTAGGGTATTTAATAATTTAATACTGTAAATCTTTGTTTTTAATGTATATTTTGCATCATGAATTGTACAATCATTGACATGTCATTCATTAACTTGGTATTTTTTCATTCACTAAAACTTTAGACTTTGACTTTTGTTTGTCCTAAAACTTTCTTTCTTTGCTTCTCCACAATTAATTATTAAAATAAACTAGTATTTTTATTACTATTTTTTTTACTGTTGCATTTATTTTTAGTCATAGAACTGCATTTTCCATTGAACTTCATAAAATGTTTATAAAAATGTTGTTTAGTAATTTAAGCGTTTTTTAAAGATTCTAATGTAAGTCAATAATTGCTAATTGTAATTCAATAGTTAGTTAGCTATTGTTAAAGATTATCATATATATTTTCTTTATCATCAAACGAGTGCTTAAAACATTGTCTCATCATTTGTGTACCCTTAAAACTCTATTTAATGCCTGATCTAATTAATGGCAAATACAAATTATGGCAAAATTAATTAAATGCAATAAAACCCTGTTTGCAATGCCTCCACATACAGTGGGTGCTCAATGTGCCATGATATTTTAAGACTTGTATAACTCCCACTTTTTTTTTCATTCACAAAGTTTGAGTCTTGCAGTTCCAGGCCTGACATTTGAGCCTCCCTTGCTTTGAGAATTCAATCAATTTGAAAAATAAGTTGGCAATGAATTAATTATTTTTCAATATTGAATTAACCCTCTCGGCACCCTGGACCTCATATGAGGCTCCTACTTTTGAACTCAATTTTGGAAGAAGTAAACACTTAAAATGATTTTTTTTTTTCACTAAGGAGCCTCATATGTGATCTACAAAAATAGGTGGAGTCACTGACGGAAAAAAAAAATCATTTTAATTGTTTACTTCTTCCAAAATTGAGTTCAAAAGTAGGAGCCTCATATGAGGTCCAGGGTGCCGAGAGGGTTAAGTATAGAATAGACCCCACCTCTACCTGGAAAAAATCTAAGTAGCCGGCGTGTACAGATCCAACCTTTTTTTTAACAATATCTACTTTTGCATTCTATTCCGAGATGTTCTACATATTGTTTTGTCTAGCTGTCCTGTTAAAATCATATTTAGGCCGTAATTGCTGTTATTTTGACTTAACATTGTTTTTCAAAGATAATTTATTAAAATGTGTTGCAAGCAATAAAATGTTATAACATAATTTCAGTTAAGCTTACTATACGTTTAGTTCAGCCTATTAGAACTGTAATCTGTATTACTCTCATTAGTTCCCATTAAAGAAAAACTAAGTTTTATTGTACTGTAGTTATGTTTAATGCAGGTGCAAAATATGTTCCCCAATCCTTGCGTTCTAAAGGAGTTCTACAGTATTAATACAAATTCAAAATGTATAACACTAAATTTTGAAGGTTTTGTAATTAAAACTGAAGCATTTATTTCTTTTTTAGTGCTCCAAGAAATGGAATGATCACACTTTTCATGCATGTTGTGAGGAATGAAAAAATTGCAGGGTTATGGCGTGGCACTGTACCCGTAAGTTTTCATTCTTTTCTTATTTTAAAGTCACACTTTGTAATATCGAACTGTTATTAATGAAAAATATTAAGACTATGGTATTCAGGATCAAAAAATCCTACTAAAACTAATATCCACTATTATTGCAATTACTTACCACATCATATTGCCTTTAAGGCTGCAGTGGAGTAATGGAATAATGCACAGCGTAATGGAATAATTCCACTTTGAGCTGGATCTTCTATTTTTCCCGAGCTGGGGCAAAAACTTCAAGTAGCCACCCTTACCCCATCTCTTTTGTTTTTATATCAATAGGGTAAATTTTCAGCCCAGGACCCACTGGTCTTTCAAGAAAATCTTTTAAAGTTTTTAAATTATTGTAAATTATTTTTTAAAAAAAGGAATAATAACTTCTGTGATCTGGGGGGGGGGGGGGGTCTGGTTCTTATTTGTAAACATGTGATTCTGCCACTGTTTGCAATATATAAAATTATTTTTAAGAAGTTAAAAGAGTATCATTGTAATGCGTGTTGTGAATAAATGCTTTAACCATTCTGCTTTAAAATGTATCAGTACTTATGTCTGCTCTGAAATTAACTTTTAAACTTAAAATATTTTACTTTTTTCATTTCAGTCTATGCTAAGATGTGTGCCTGGAGTTGGAATGTATTTCAGTTTTCTACATTATTTAAAAGCTAATTACGGGTAAGTCTTAATATTGCAGAACGTTATGCAATAAAAATTTTAGTTATCCACTTTCAGTTATTTAGTATGTATTTATTCTTAGTTTTAATTATCTGCATCATAAATAATATTTATATTTTAATCAGGGCCGTAAACAGACCTTAGTTTTGGGGAGGGTTTTACCAAACCTATTTCTCTTGAAATCTATGAAGTCAATAAAATTTGATTTCATGTTCTATATTCTTTTAATTTTTGTTACAATAGATGTTAAATGGGTATTAACATGAAAAATGGAAAAGAAAATGACTCATCCTTTCAATGAAGAAAAAAAATCTGGTATGGACCCCACACTACTTCCTTTTACATGTAAATTTCTTAGTAGTTGCCTTAAGTGTTAAAAAAAGTGCTTGGAGTGAGCAAGGTAACAATTCAAATATTTACTCCCCTAATCTGCCACAAAACAATGCAAAAAATATTTTACAATGGTTAATTTTCTAAATATTGCTGATTTTAATATCATTCAGTGAATTTTTCGCAAAATATCGCCAAGTTGAACCCAAATTCAAAAAATAATTTTTTCGCCAAACTTGTCGCCAAGTTGGCGACCAAAAGCTTGGCGACATGTTGCCAAGTGGTTGCACCAATTCATATCACTTGAGTCTGTATTGAAATTAACATTGATTTACCCTAAAAAAGGTGTAAAAGACCCCCTTGGGAACATTCGAATGCAATCACAAGGGGAGGTGCACAACTAGACCCCCCTCAGAGCCTACATACCAAGCTAGAAGTTTCTACGGCATATAGTTTTTGAGTTATGCGACATACATACGTCACGAGAAAACTCGTCGTAATTTACTCGGGGGTGGTCGAAATTGATTTTTCGGCTGTTTGTATGTTGTTAGGTACATATGCACATGCTGATAGGTCGAAAAAACTACGCGACATTCATTCCGGGGTGAGCAAAGTCAAAATTTAGACTGAAATTTGAGTGAAATTTTTTTCGTGATCACAATACTTCCTTTACTACGTAAAAGGAAGTAAAAAATCTGGATAGTTGAGTTTACTCATATACGCACATTTGAAGGAGTACTTTTGGTATTTCTATCTTGTGACACGAATAAGATGTGTTAAATATAGAGTTTGGTACTTACAAATTTGAAGAATTTTAGTGTTTTTTTAGTAGTATTAAAAATTTGAAAGGTGTATTATAAGGAAATTATGTTTGCAATAACTACAATAAAAATAAATACTGCAAAAAAAACTCAATTTGTACAATTATTCAATAATAATTTCATTTTTCAAATGCAGTTTCAAAGTAAATGAAAAAGTTAAAATAAAATAGCAATAATAATTTTTTCGGAGAAACAAAAAAATACATTTTTGTAATAGTTTTGAAAAATTTCGGAGGAGGTTTGAACCCTAAAACCCACCCCTTAAATACGGCCTTAATTTTAATTATGTGCTTTGTACATAATGATTGAATTTTGCACATAAGTTTTAGATAATCATTATATGACCACTTTACTAATCTTTCAAGTTTAAGCATTTATAGCCTAAAAAAATGAATATGATTATCAAAGCTACATACAATGAACTTTAATTATTATTATCTGTTTATTTATTTTTGAAGTAAATTCAGTCATGCCATTTGTGAAAGGAAAATTAAAAAAAAAAAAACCCTAAACTTCGACCCAGGTTTGATTCCAAGCTGTGGATTTAAAATTAGTTGACAGTATTAATTATAAAACTGCAATTAAGTATATTTATATAAATGATTATTTTGTGCTCACTATTCATAAGGTAATTTTTTCTTTGCATAATTATTAATCAGTTCTTATTGTTTCAGTTCTGAAGATCCTTCTGCATTTGAATGTCTGTGTTTTGGTGCACTTGCTCGATCTTTCGCTGGTGCTACGTTATTACCTGTAACAGTCATCAAAACTAGATATGAGGTAGTTTAAAAATGCTATCAGTTGCACCTATCACTTCTCTTTCTCTCAAGTAATGTTCTGCATTTAATACCTTGCGTCAGGTTTCCGTTCAAAAAAGATATATATATTTACCTAAAGGGTTTTTTCCTTTTCAAAAATTCCAACTAAAATTACATATAACTACTTTGTGTAATTTAATATTTTGTATCATGGACAAAATTGAAAAATTATATTTAGAGCTTATACAACAACTAATGCCAATTCAGTATTCGTGAGACTTGGAATATAGCAATATGTTCATGACATTGATTCAAACTTAACGAGGCAGCTCCCCATGTGCCATTGACGGATTGCAATAACTTCAACTAATTTAAAGATTTATTAAATTAAAACATTTACATTATTGCTCAGTGCAAATATTTGCAAACTCCTTGAAAGATAGTTTTGGAGAACAAAACCACACATTCTGTTCATTAACTTGAAAAACAACTGATGCAATATTCTGATAAGTTTGAATCAATATCAATGTCATCTAATGTGCTCAGGCAGATTCATATGAAAGTAAAAAATAAATGAATATTGTCATTTTCCTAATTTTGTTTATATTTCTAGTTACATTAAATGTGCCTGGAATTAAAATTGGTTTTCTTATTTTTCAGAGTGGTGTTTATGCATATAACAGCTTATCTGAAGCACTATGTAAAATATATAAAACTGAAGGTCGAAGAGGTATGTATGATCAATAAATTACAAATTTATTTCCGAAATCTTAAAATTAAGTTAGAAGTTTGTTTCATTCAAGGATTTTTATATAGCATTTGTTCTGTGTATATTTTGAGTTGTAATTCAATGAAGCCTTCTGAGAGCAACTTAATTTTTCTAAAAATAGGTGAAACAATATATTTGTTTAACTTGTTATTTCAACAGAAAATCATGTCATGAAATTGCTGCAACATTTTTCATCACATCTAATAATGTTTCATTTTGCTGTCTTCTCCCCCTGTACGAAGAAGTGTACAACAGTGAAATAGAAAACTAGCATTGAACTATGAAATCAATTAAAATAAAATAAGTTAAGCTATTAGGTTCATGTATACATAACAATCTTGAATCATACATAAAAAAAAGAAGTACATAGCAATGTTTCAAAATCTCTTAAACAACGGGTTACTTGATGAAAATTAAATATATTTGGCAATGTTTCAGTAAAATATCTCAAAAAAACTTATGCTTGTCATTTCTTTTTGTTTGTTCCAGTTAGTTACATTATATTATAAATTATTTTATAGGGCTATTCTCTGGATTAGCACCTACGATCATTAGAGACGCACCCTTCTCCGGCATTTATTTGATGTTTTACATGCAAGCCAAGAAAAATGTTCCTTCTGGTAAGTAAGTTTGAAAAAAAAAAAAAAAATAATAATAATAATAAAATTATTGCTGTAGGTTCATAATATTCTGAGCGTAATACGTTTTAGCAGTGGATTAATATGCTGCTCTCCCAATTATATGAATGTTTCATTTTTTATACATTTTCATATTTTACCAAAAGATAATTTCTCACTTAATTAACTAAAAATCTATTCCAAAATATATACAAAATTACTCAAAACAAATGAGAATAATTTATTTAGTTTAAAAACTTTTTTCTTTTTTTATCATTGAGCACAAAATAAATTTCATGAGTAATAAATGTATGAATATTTATCAATACTTTAATGTGTTTCTATAAGATTCAACCTTTTATTTCTTCAATATTAATATTATTAAAAAAATGAATTTAATAAAACAGTTTAAGTATATGTTAACTTCAAAAAAAATCTGTTATATTTTTTTAATGAAATTAAATCCTTATTGAAGAAAAGTATTGCAGCATTAACAAAGTGTAGAGAATTAAAAACTACTTGGAAATTCTGCTCTTTAATTTATGATTTCTAGGTTATTTTATTGGATTCAAAAATTAAAAAACTATTCTATTTCCATTCATGCTGCATTGATATTTTTTATTGATACTCACAACTAAGCAAAGAATTTCAATATTTTTTTTTAGCCATCCACACTGGGTTTTCAGTATAACTATAATATGCTAATTTATTATGTTCAACAAAATATGAACTTAATTATGAAATTGTGTTTTAAGAGAAATATTAGTTCCCTGGAGAAAAAGAAGACATTTTTAAAGAATTTTTAATTTTCTTAAGTGAATTTCCAAAGTTAATAAAGGGCATTTATCATTGTTCAAAGTTAAAAATCTAATGAATTATGCTCAGTTTTTTTTTTTTTTTTTGCATTTTAATGCTTTTTTATAACATCATAAATTTATTATTTATTAAATTGTACTAAATAACGTACTAAATAATACCCCTCATGCCTTTTTTTAAACTTGATTTTTCAACTAGTAGAAACATTGCATTTATTTGACTGTCAAATAGTAAGTAATATAATTACTTGAATTTTTATGTGTTGTACTTTCTTTTGTAGTTGTACGTGATCATGTCTCAGCAGCACCAATCAATTTTACCTGTGGATTGTTTGCTGGAATTTTAGCATCAGGAATTACTCAACCTGCTGATGTTATAAAAACTAAGATGCAATTATATCCTCGCATATATTCTACTGTACCTGTAGCAATCAGAATAGTTTTCAAGGTATGCTTTGAGTAACTATTAGTAATTATTATGAACTCATGTTTGAGAGTGGAGACTAATTTTGCAAAAATAATAGTTTTTACTTTATGTCAGTATAAAAGTATGCAGCAATAAAATAATTTTGGCTTTGCTTTATGTACAACTCTTAAATAGCAAGTGAGGATGCAATAAGAATCAACAGCAGAATTAAACTAAATTATTTCTTTAATGAAATAAATTATTACAAAAATTCCTTCATGAAATATAGTATGCAGATGTGGAGTGAAATAACCGTTTAATATTTAATAGCAAATTGCATTTGCACACTGCAATTGCATTCATTAAGTGATGATTTCAGAGCGTTTAATTTTCTTTTTTACAGGAAAATGGTGTTCAAGGATTTTTTCGGGGCATTGTACCACGTGTTGTAAGGCGAACATTAATGACTGCAATGGCGTGGACAGTTTATGAACAGGTTAGATTTTTTTTTTAAACATATTAACGCCTCGTCTCTTCCAATTTCACAACTAAGATTTCATTCAGGCACCTTTATGACCTTATAATTATATCAACTTTGCATTTATATGAAAATGATGGAGGCTTTTGACTTAGAAATACTTTGGGTCTGGGGAAGGGGGTCATTAAAATTTCAAATGCTTTAAAATGTTATTTGTTGTTGAAATTGAAAGGAGGAAAATTGCTTTATCCACAATGGTTTATGCAAGTTTGAAACTAAAAAGAATACAAATTTAAGCAGATAATTAACACATCAAGTTTGAAATATTTACTATGCTTGAATACAGTGATTATGATTGAAATAGCTTAAATAGTTCTTATATTTGAATTGTTTATTGCGAGGTATGTAACCAAAAGCTTTCAATACTTGCGAACCAAATTTGAATTAATTTTTATAATTCAAGCTAAATCTAACATAAGCTTACAAAATTTTATTAAGTAAAACGCCATTAGTCATATTTTAATATTTGTTTTTGAAATAACATAGGTGTAACAACATTAAAGTTCTGTTGCAACGAAACATTTGCAAGGGAATACATTCATTTATTTCTAAAACCTCTTGTTACTCAAGTAGAGCAAAACCAATTTCTAGTGATAATATAACAGAATATTTAGAATTAAAACAAAAAATTGCCTGATGGGAATTGCCTAATCGAAACACGAGTGTTAATCTTTCCTGAGGAACTCCTTTTCTATATTTAGCCCTTTGTTTGTGAACTTTTTTTTTTTTTTTTTGTCTTATGCTACTTTGAAGACCCTAGTACTCAGCCCCATTTGCATAGTGAATAGGTCTCTTGTACAGTATTCTGCTGTTATACCTGAGTTTACTTCTTTGCAATGTGTTATGGCAAAAGTGATGTTTTTAATCGAACATCTATATAGAGCTAAATTTTTTACCCGAGTTTATTCAAGTTTTATCACAGAAATAACAATTCTTCTTAGAAACAGAACAGCCATAATTGCTAAAATTAACACAGAGAAAAATAATAATGTGGGTTTTCAAACTATTATTAGTTGAAATAGTCCTTGGTTCAATTCTTCACTAATATGATTTCAGACTAGAAGTAACAGCAAACAAAATTTCTGTCACTCAAGTTTTGAAATTGTGCACTGCTTGTATTATGACTTCTTTACACACAGCACTCAAGTGTGAAACCAGAGTGATCGGATTTTTTTCCTTTATGCTTCTGATGTAAAGCCTGTTGTGATAGTGTCAAAACTTATCTATCATGCTATTTTTTCCCCCTGGCAGCGTTCAAATTTTTAAATTAAAAGTTACCATTAATATACCACTGTTTTAAGAGAAAAATGACAAAATTGGTAGTTTTTAAGAAATATTTTTAATGGCTTAATGGTTACCACAAAGCCTTAAAAGGATACTGTCAGAACAACCATGTAATTGTATTTTAACTTTTGGCCGCTAGAATGTAGTTTGAAGAAACAATGACGTAATCGATAAAGGGTTCAAATGTTTTCAACTTTGTTAATATAAAAGTAAAGGATATGTACTACACACACATGTATATATATATATATACCTTTGTTATTATTTTCAATCAAGTAATTTATTTCTTCGTTTTAGTGTCCTGTAAAATTTCAGTTTTAGCAGTTGCATCATTGTTCTTTCAGAACAGCAATATGCTCATTGCTTAGATATTAAAAGTTCTGTAAAATTGCGTTTGATACGTATATATTACTCATTTTATGCTAATGCCTGAAATTCGAAAGGGAGTAATTTTTCATGAAAATGTGTTGTTTATCAGCATTTTACAAAATATTTGCTGAACTAACAGTTGACATTTTAATTTTAGGTCATAAGTTCCATGGGTCTTCATTGAAGAATTGCTTTTAAGCAACCAATCAAAGCCAACTGTGATCTCGGGTGGCCTTTCTTTCTATAACTATGCTCATCTTGTAGATGTTAAGAGGAAAGCACTCTCTAAGACTATAATTTTTGCCTTCAGCTTTTATTTTTGTAAACAAATGCAAAAATTATTTTTAAGATCTTCATTCATTATTCATAATGTATATATATATATCTGTATATTTTTGGATACATATGATGGGAAGTCAAACTGTTTATTTTCATGTACAAAGTGCCATCAATCATTCCCACTTGTTTTTAACCTTACTTATACAGAATTTATGTAGCATTGTTGCCAAATTAAAGTTTTAAGCGTTTCCTTTCCAATGAAATTCATATTTTTATACACTTTACAAATATTGGTATTGTACAGTCTTTATTTCCCATTATTTTGTACAGTTCTAAAAACACATTTCAAAAGTATCATACATCCTACCTCATGTGCCCTTTATCAAGACTATTAATCATACACATACTTCTGCTACAAAAGCTCAAAACACTATATTAATCAGAACTCAATTTATATAGCAAAAATACTATTTGAAATCTACTTCATATTGATGCAAAAATACAGTTCTTGTGAAAAAAATTTTATTTAACACAGTGTAACGAGATGCACGCAAAGTCTGGAAAATTCTCAATACTTGATCTCATACAATACAACACAAACTGTAAGTTTTCTAAACCCATGACCATTTCTATCTAACAATAACCATACTTACCACTAGTACCTTAAAATTGAAACTAGTAGAAATATTCTTGAGGCAAAATAGTGTACTTTCTACAATTTATGCACAATTTGTAAGAAACAGAAATGGCCCTTGAAAATTCAACAAGTAAAATTGATATTTTTATCATGCAGTTTAGATCTAACAAAAAACATCAACACAAATGCTAAAACAACACAATTATCTAAATACACAGACCAACAATGAAAACTTTAAAAAATATTTTTACAAGAAGTTGAGTATTCTTCAAACACTCAATAAGCAAATGCTTTAAAAAGTTTTGCTCTCAAACAGACTTATGATATAAAATTGACAAAAGAACAGCATTAAAAAAAAATGTCTGCCTAGTGGCAAAAGGAAGAAAAATGATACTTAAAAACAAAATTGCGCATGGATAACAATCTATATCCTTTCAAGGAAAAAATTATATAACATTTTACCTAACATAGAAATTCACCCCAAAAAAAGAAGTCAAGTACACAAATGATACGCCTAAGATCACAAATGAATAAATATATCATCTTGCTTCAAAAAGTTGGAATATGATGGCAGTAATTAGCTTGATATAATTGTAAAACACAGCGTCCTCACTGTTTGCACTAAAACTAGTATAATTCTTGTTCTTATTAAGAACAAGTTATAAGGCAATGTGTTTTGGCAGGTTTAGGAGCCAAAGTTTAAAGTAAATATGGCAGTTGTTTAAATTAGAAAGAGTACAAAAATGCTAATTGTAAGTTCTCCTCATTGAGGAAGGAGAAACGGAACACAACATTAAACTTATACATGTCTCATTTAGATTTTCAAGCATCAAACTCACATTCAATAGTTAGGATTAAACCTTAAGGTTTTACTCAACGCCTGCATTGCAAAACATTTATACTGTAAATACAGAGAAGGAAGGATAATCACCTCCGGAATTCAAAAAAAAGGAATACTCAAATCATGAGCTTCAACCTCAAAAATATCGAGTTTTCAAAAGAATAACTGATTAAAAAACACATGGCAGTGAAATACTTTCATGTTTTCATCATGATACATTAAAATTCATTTAAAATATTTTACAATTCACAACACAGTTGTTTCTTTTTTACAGAGTATTGTGGGCTTATAGTAATTTTTGATCTCAAATTGAGTTGAACTTGAACGTTTTTGTGAATACTTTAGATAAATTTCTAGTAGCAACAAAAATAATATTCACTTTTTGTATTACTGCATTAACAAAGAAAATCAACAGACTTGAACAGGTAGTTAAATGTTTTACCTGATAAAAACTGTTTGTACTCTTATTTTTTCACAAATCTCAGATAAGTATCAAGTATAAGACAGATTAAAAATTATTCAGCATATTAGTTGCACTTCAATGTTATTAAGAATTTCTGAACGCATTATTTTAGTAATTCATTTATTAAAAACACTATTTTTTGCAAAATTGCAGTTTTGAACTTTTTTTAACTTCTAAAGATAAAAAAAATAATAATTTTGTTTAGGATTTCAGATTTTATAACATAGAAACATGAATTTTATGTCAACGTCTACATTTATTTTTAGACCCTAAACTAATGCTTATAATGAATACATAACCTTTATAGCAGATGAGTCATTCACAAAAGTGGCTGTGCTCAATTTATAGGAGAATTGTTAGCTTTGGGAGATTAGAGCATTAGCAAAACCATGTAAAGCAAAATGAAGAAAAAAAATACATATCTTCTGAAGTTACAGAATATCTTTATCAGTGTATCGAAATAGATCTATGTGACAATTAATTGGGTAAAAGATAAAATTCTCAAAACTCAATTAAAAAAATAGGTTTAAACCAGGTTTAAAAGAAAACTATCCAGCAAAAAGTTGAACATACAGAGATTTAAATTTTACAAAGCCGAAAAAGCTACCAGGCACAAAAGTGAAACCTAAACTTGAGGAACAAGTGCAGAAGCTCAATCAATCAAAAATTAAATTGATACCACATTTATTTTAATGTAAAAACTTATCAGCAAGACTTAAACGCGTCAAAATCAAATGTGCTGTTAGAATTAAAATTTTCAAAATAAAAACTTAAAAAGTAATTCAATTGATAAACAATTATGCATGCAAATAAAAAATATTACTGCAAAATAACATAATGACAATGTTTGCAACTAGAAATGCATCATGCAAAATGTAAAAATTAACAGACACAGTAGCTATTTCCATTTTTATCTTGCTTCACATAAAATAAGGGTTATTTTACTTTTTCCTCATCCTTTTTTTTTTTTTTTTGCTAATAAAATAAAACAACGATTTTATATTAAATACCTACTTTTTAATGCTGTTAGTAAAATTAGAGAAAAAAAAGTAAAATGTAGGAAAATCTTTTTAACAGTCTTACATGCAAAATAATAGTTACACACCTTGAAATTGTATTAAAAAAAGTTAATCACTTGCTACCTATACAGGGTGTTACGTTTTATCCAGCATGACCTTTTTTTTCACAGCCGTTTCTCCTAGATGCATACTTCCAATGGCAAGAATGCTCAAATTAAAGTGCAGAGTTAAAATAATAAAAGTTTGAAGTCAAAAAAACTTTAGTCAAAATATACGAACTATAACTTTATATGGAAATCAAGAACATAAAAAAGTTTGAATACAAAAGATTTGACATGAGTACAATCAATATTCACCGAGATATGAAACGCAGTGCTTTGTGACTTACATCACGTAACACTTACTGTCAACAGCACGTTTTGAGGGAGAATATACTTGTTTAAGGCTTCAGTAGAATAGCCGGCTGTCTAAGCGCGGTGCACTCCAATCCCATTTTCTGCACGGGCCGTCTAATCTAAAAATCTAACTTTTGAATGGCCTTTGTTTCCTCATAATCATATTTTGGAAAATCTCTAGAGAAAAACATCGTCAACACAAGAATATTTAAATTTGACTCAAAAACTCAAAGAGATATTCGAGTTCAAAACTTTATGGGATCGTGCAGAAGATGAAATCGGATCCTATCGTCCATTCAGAAGAAATACAGCTTGTAAATGTAAAAAACAAAATATTTATATTTTTCATTGTTGTTAAAAAACAAACATAAATGCTATGCTTATGATGCGTAAAAACAAACTACAAAACTTGTAAAATTTGAAAAAACACACTCTCTGTACACATACATTTTTAAACCTTCTTCCCTCAAAAAGTGTAACTGACTACAAGTGTAAAGTGGTATAAGTCACAAAATGCTGTGTTTCATATCTCCAAGAATATTGGCCATACTACTATCAATTTTCTTGTGATGGCATTATTTCAGGTGCCATGTTACACTGAATATTCTTCATAACTCTGAGAAATAATTGGTTTGGTGTCTAAAATGTTTTCCTGTCTCCTGAGATTTCACAATTTTAGTTGATCATTGTATATGTACATATCAAGCACAACATAATTCAAATAATATACAAAATAATGTAAAATAATTTAATATAATACACTCTTTGAGAATACATTAACAAAATAAAGTTACTACAATTGCTGGCTTATAATTATGACAGCTCATCTTTAGCTAAAAAAAATTAGTATTTTTTCCCCTATTTGCAACAGATAAGTTAACACATGCACAATCAAAACTCTTTCAACTAAGAATAAAAAGAAATGATAAATTATGTTTCATAATTAATATTAACCAAAATTCATAAATTACAACAACGATGCACAACACTCAAGACATGACTAAATATCGTCCTAATAAAACAATTTAAGATCTTATCTGAGATTTTCAAAATAGATGTAACTATTTGAGATAAAATAATTCGTTCAAGTAGTAGAATATTTGAGATCAAAAATTACAAAAAAGAAATGTTTGTCTTTTGTTGTTTTTTCAATTTGAAAGAACTATGGTACAATGGCTAATAAATTACAATGCTATGATGACCATTGTAGACAACGTTTGCTATCTAATTCATCTCTTATTTCATTCAATTGATGCATTGTGTGATACACAACTGATGCACTAATTAGTCCATAATCAAACAGGTTGCACAAATGTAAAAGAAAATTTCTATACAAACATTGCGTCAAAATAGTTTTACCATGTTCTTCAATAAACATAGAACAAGCCAAAGGAATCTGGCAATCTCCAACAAAACTATTAGGGGGAAAAAAACTTATTTTAGTATTAGTTTTTCAAACATAACATAAAGATTTTCAAAACAACACAAAACAAGGTGGCATTGATAAAGAAAACTCAGTTACAAAAAAAAATTACTTCAGATTAAAACTTAGGATTTTTTTTTTTTTTTTTCCATGTCTCAAAAAGTTTTTCTTACAACGATAATACACTTCTATGTGTGCAAATTTTGTAGTTTGGAGATAAAGGTGATTGTCAAGTTCCCCTCAAGCATTAGCAAAACCAGAGTTTACCTTCTGCAAGGTGAGAGTTTGATCACCCAGGGTTAAACAAATTGACAGTATGTAGTAGAAATAGGATAAAAGAAAGCAACAGCTAAAGATCTTCCAAAATATTGAATTTTAGATTAAACAAGCAGTTAGATATTAGGAGTCAATCTACAGAGAAATTAGATCCATTAAAGGACCCTTCACAAAATTCAGTCACTCAAAAAGGGACCCTTCACAAAGTTCAGAAACTCAAAAGGGGATCCATCACAAAATTCAGTCACTCAAAAAGGGGACCTTTCACAAAAATCCCACACTCGAAAACTGACTCTTCACAGAAATACCGAGTTTTAAGAACGGTCGGGAATATTTCTTGTCGTAACTATTTTTCACAAAATTACGAATTAGTTTTCACAAAATTCCAAACTATTTTTCACAAAATTCCGAACTACTTTTCACAAAATTTCAAAAACAGGACCTTGGTCAAATATCCTGGATCGACCCATTGATATGAAACATGTAGGTCACAAAAATTATCTCAAGCAGTGACGAATTTACCACGACGTAATCCCAATACATATTTGCTATACTTTTATTGATCAAGCAGTCAAAATGACTGCTTGTGGTCTAGGGTTAATATTAAACTTTTTTGCTAAAAATTAGAATTTTACAATTAAAGAAAATAAAAATAAGGCAAGTTGCTCCAAATTGTATACATATGGGTTCAGAGATTTTTAAAAAATTAGATTCTGGTATAGGTTCACGAACTCTTTAAAACATTTCGACACATGCCAGATAAATTTCGCTATGATAAACCTGAATCCAGATACGTTTGCAAAATTCAATCTGTCGCTTACAAAATACTTTAATGTTTATCGTCTTCTGACTGCTGATTGAACCAATTTACGAACACTATTTCTTAGAGCTTTTATTCAAAGCATATTATTTCATTCGATTTAAATTTACTTGAAAATACAATTTTATCGTCATCAGAAATATAGTTGGTTATAATAATACTTTTCTATTTTTTCATTAACAATAGGCAGACATTGTTTTCTTCAATGAATTTATAAATCTGCTTCATTGCAGCGCCTATTTGCAAAGTTTGAGGATGAGCCCCTTCCCCCTCCCACTGCCTCTATTGGCCATTTTTATGGTATCTCTTTAAGATGTGTAACAATCCATGTAATGTTTTGTTCCCTGCACCACAAGATCCAACACACCAAAATTCTTTCGAACAAATAAAAATTAAGAAAGAATCAATTCTAATTTGTACTTCAATAACATAAATTGAATTAATTTAAACCAGTAGAAAAACCACAGCATTATTATTTACCCATATTTCATTATATGAAGATTCCACATTTTCATCAACTCTTTTTCTCCTTCATTAACATCAGTAAATTCATCAATCATCTGAAAACGGAAAAAGGATTTTATTTTGTTTCCTACATTTTCAGACTGCAACATGCATTCTATTAAATAACTTATTAACTTCTTTTGGAAGTGTAGAAGAATGAAAAGAAAAAGATTGTATACTAACATGTTGAGTTTTGATTCGCAGCCATTCAGGATCATTTTCAGATTCACTGTCTATATCTATTTCTTGTGGCCTCACAGATAAACAAGTGATGGTATGATAATACAACCTGTAAGTTTCAAAATAAGTATCAACTGTTATAAAACTGATGCAACTAAATAATCAAACAAATTATATAACATAAAATTATGCAAAAAAAATCAAACAATTAGAACAATAGGTCTTGACTTATTTTTTTCTCATTTTATATGCAAAAAAATTTTACACCTACAAACAATGGATTTGGTTGTACTGCTCAGACTTTAATTAAAAAAAAAAAAGTAAAGTCTTTCTGAGAGCAAAATTACTCGATAAATTTCAGCAAAATATCTGAAAGGTTAACACTTTAGTTTACCTGACGAAATTTTAAAAAATTTCTGAATTCTTAGATGTGCTGATCCTCCCCTCCCCCTTTGAAAATCATTCTGAGCTTTAAAAGTGATGGAAAAAAACAGTAAAAACCATTAGAGTCTAGAATTTGTGATGACTTAAAAAATCTGTCTTCAAAAATAAAATAATTTGAAATAAAAAAAAAAGAACGGAATACAGAATGTCTTCTGATTAACCAAATAAATAGTTAACAAGAAGTTTCGTCAGGAACTAAACAAACCTACTTCCCTGCATGCCTCAAAATAGAATTTCTAGCCATCCATCCATTCAATTTTTTCCTAATTGCCTAAGATTACAAATTATGCCTAATATACCTTTTTAACATTTAAAGCTGATTTCTAAAAACAAAATATGTCCCTTACTTTAAAAAAATTTGATGAAACAGAAATATATAAAATAAAATAAAGTAGCAGCTCCTTTAAACAATGCAACAGCAGCTACTATATTAGTTTTTCCACAATGAAATTCTTTAATTATTTTCAAATAATAATAAAAAAAATAATAACAATTAAAAAAAAGCATATCAAGATAAATACACTTGATCAGAAAAAAAAAATGTTTGCAGCTCTTTCTTTATTAAAAAATAAAGCACTCTTAAATTTCCTTTCATTTTCTATTGACAGAAAAAAATCAGGACTTTAGATTGAAATGTAAACAAATCGTCTCAACAATTGTTATTTCACAGTAAATATTTTTGCACATTCAGGGGTGCCCATCCCCCCCAAGCTCAATGGCGCAAATTCCCCCCAAAAATTTTCACAACCCTCTTGTGCTTTTTATTTTTATTTTTACCTCCCTTTTTTATTTTATTTTTTTAAATATTATTATTTTTTTATTTGTTTATTTTTTAAATATTTATTTATTTTTTTAATATTTATTTATATTTTTAAATATTATTTATTTATTCTTTTTTTTTAATTTATTCTTTTATTTATTATTAATTTTCTAAAAGTACTAATTATGCGCAGAACAGAATCGCTTTTTTTCTCTTCCAGACATTCCAAGCACACTCACACACACAAAATAAATAAATAAATAATAATAATCAAGAAATAAAAGAACTAATTTAAATTGAAAATATTCATTAATGAATAATTTTCATTAAAAAAACAGAAAACAATTTAAATAAATAAGTAAATAAATAAATTAGTTTTAAAAATTCCCCCCCAAAAATTTAAATGGCGCAACTTGCGCCATAATCCCCCCCTGTGGGCACCCCTGTGCACATTGAACACATTTTATTTTGATTCAATTATATCACTCACTCTAACTTGCATCAATGTTTCATATACAAGAGTTAGTATTTTGATTCTTAAACTTTTTTCCAATTTCTTGAAAAACAAAATTACCAGCATGTTCAGAAATAGCAATAATTTCAATTTTCTGGTAAAAAAAAATTTTCAAATTATTGCAATTTGTTTTCAGGTAATAAGGTTTGGATTAAAAGCAAATTATTTGGATTTCCTACAGATGATTCATTTTTGGATACATGAATTCTAGCACCTTTTGGATAGGGTAGATTATTTAATCTGGCGCCATACGATTGAGTTATTTTCTAGTGTAGGAACAATGACTCACACGGAAAATATCATATTTTAAAAATATACTTCTATATGTAGACAGATGTTGTCAATGATTTGTCTATTTTTGCAAACTTTGGCATTTTTGAACAGAACAGTTCATGTAATGAAATAAGATTGTGCAGATTGTGTTCTTCTCCCAAATAAATATTTGATTTAACTCAACACATGGCTCAGAAGCAGGGTTTTTCCTATATTTAAACATCACGGTTTTAATTCGTGAATTGTTATATTTCAGTATTGCATATCACACATCATATTTTTATACATTACCGATTGTGGCCAGAAATGTAAGAACGAGGACCATCAACTTCAGTGTCATCAGGCTCTAGGAATTCAGATAAACTTGGAGCTGGCCTTTTTGGTCTGAAAATCAGGTAAATATTTAGAAAATGATAGAATTCACTTAACATATAATAGTTAAAATAATATTTGTTTTCATACCGGCAAACAATAACATGAGTAACTGGATTTCTTCGAGCAGGTCCAGTTCGACTAAAAGCAAAACCAGCTGAATGCAAATCATTGGGATTTCCCACATATGATCCATCGAATGATTCATTTATGGATACATCAATTCTAGCACCTTTTGGATGGGGCTAGAAAAATCATAGTACAAACAAAAAGAAACACATGAACAAGTTATTTTTTTTTAATCAATAACACAAAACAATCTACTGGCAAAAAAAAAAGTCCTGAATCATACTACTTTTCTCTTTCTATTACTACGGAAACTTAAACTGCTTTTGATAGATTATGGGGAAAAGCTAAAGTTTCCCTGATTGTCATTAACACTCTGTTACAATTTTTGAGAATTAACCGAATTTACTTTAGAAAAATATCCTAATAATTAAAGAATCAATAAATCTGAAAATCATTCATACTTTACAGACTAATTTTTTGCAAAAGAAAAAAAAGAATTTCTGAAAATGTGTACCTGTCACAAAAACTATCTTCAGTTTTTCAAGAAGAATGTAGCAAAGAATTAAATTTCACATATTTTGGAGCTAAACTTTTGCACCTCATAATCATTGATTAAACAAAAATTTAGTCTAGAAGTTATAAGAACAAAGATTTCAATTCTTAACTATCATGATATAAAACTATAAAAAATGCTAACTTACAACATAGTTGAAAATAAAGCGGCTGTGACAAAGTTTTAAGTGCTTGAGTAAGCAGTAAAGCTCAATGCAATTTACTCGACACCAAGGACACTGGAAGTCATCTCGTGCTTCTGTTTGCTGGCGAGTATTATTGTTATACAGGAACTGATAGAAAATGCGCATTTTCTTCTGTCTTTCTTGAAGCTGTTTTTCTTGTTTTGAACCTGCAAGCAAAGCATAAAATTAAATACACTGAGTAAAATGTTTTATAACTGAAAGTAATTTTTGCTAATCTTGTCATTAGTAAAAGAGTAAAAATATAAATGAAAAAAATACTGTAAAGCACCTCTCATACATTCCTTATTTATATGTTGCCTTATGACAGTCTTAATCTTTACTAATAATATAAAGCTGTAGAGTTTGTTTGTTTAAACGCGCTTATCTCAGGAACTACTGGTTTGATTTGAAAAATTCTTTTTGTGTTGAATAGTCCATTTATCCAGGAAGGCTTTAGGCTATAGGAGTTATTGTTATAACTAAAAATAATAATGTTATATATAGATTTTATTTGAATTCAAGGCAATTTTCACATAAATCGCCAAATACTGGGGTTAAAAATTACTTGCACATATTAATGTTATATATCGTTGGAAGCAGAAAAATTTCTCCGTCCTATGCAGTTTGTTCCGATTCTCTAACTTAAACACAGCACGAGTTATTCAATTTTTAAACTAGCCTTTTGCAAGGCTTCACCCGATTTCTTGCAATACTTGGTTTATTAAAACCATAAATAAAAAGCAAACTATTTATTCCACAGTTCTGATTTTTATGCCATTGGATAGAGAGATATTTTTAACCCCAGAATTGATTCGACTTACTGTCGAAGAACTAAGCTTTTATCTCCACTTGAAAAAAAGTTACAAGCGTTTGAACTTTGAGTTCGAAAACCTCTTTTTTGATCAAATTATTAACGTTTTATTGCGTTGCTATGCCGACATCTTTTAAATTTATTGTTGGTTCCCTTTTCTTCATTTCGTTTCTAAAAAGCTTTTTATTTTATGGCGTTTCTAGGCCCTCCTATGGTGATTATAACAAAGCAAATAATTTATTTTAGTTCAGTACAATTGCAAAGATTTTAGCCTTTAATATTTAATTGAGACAAAATGTAGCAATTTGATATTTGACAACAAATGTGCCCTTTAACTTTCAAAAAAATAGTGGGGAAGACTGCAGATTTTGTCAATATAGTTTTTGTTTTGTACTGCTATTGTTTTCTTATTCTTTTGACTTTTTTTTTTCTTATGTAATAGGTAGGTAAGTAGGTTTCAAATGAGTCAAACCTTCTTGTTTTTTCTTTAATGATTTAAGAGAGTTACTAATCTAAGTTAATAATATGATTCGTCATATTTTTGTAACGTTTTTACTACTTTGTATCATTGGTACTAAACACATAATTTAATTGCATAGTATTTTTAGATTGGGTAGTGTTTAATTATACTTTTAACGTTTTTTTCCTTATGTAGCACATATATACGTTGGCTTCAAATGAGTCTAACTTGAAACTTTCCTTGGTACTTTAAAGGCGAGCCGCCTTGGCGGCGAGTAGTTTGGTGAAACTTTCCTCGCTACTTTAAAGTCGAGCCGCCTTGGCGGCGAGTAGGTTTTTTAAACTTTCCTCACTACTTTGAAGGCGAACCACCTTGGCGGCGAGTAGTTTTCTCGAATTGCCTTCACTCCATTAAAGCCTGTGCAACGCCGGGCCACGCAGCTAGTACATTTATAATCATAATAATGAAAAGGTAATTCATGCAAACACAAAGTTCTGGCACTACTACTTTCCCAACAGTAGGAAAAATTCTTGCAACAAAGCAAGATAAATATAGGACAGTAAAAGATGGGCACTATATTACCAAAATTAAAGAGACTCTTTCAAAAAAAATTGCATTTTTACTGATTTCTCCAAAAATTAGAGACCAATTGTTCTGTAATTTCTGCCACATAATAAATAGGTTTCAGCTGTTATTTCCCAGAAAATTTTAAATCACCCACGCATTTAGGGGATTAAGAAAAGGAGGGTGGGGAATGTTTTTTTATCATCCTCTATCGAATAGTTGAAAAGAGCTGTAAAATACAGAAACTAATTTACATAGTATGCACGATTATTTTACCTACTCAAGTGAAAGTAGCACTTATATGCATGAAGATATAAACATTTCTTTCAAAACTGCAAATTTTATTTGCCGATTTTTGGCTTATAACACGCAGAATTTTCCGTCAAACCTTAACCAAACTTTCAGAAAACTGGACAGCATACACGAGAAATATTCTACTAAAATTTCAAATAAAGCAATTGATTTTTCACTGCACAATGCACATGCGTGAATGACAGCAACTTATAGCTTTAAAAATTTTGTAACCTTATACACATGCAGCAACTCAAAAAAATTCCAGTTGACTACAAGGGTGATTGTGAGTTCATAAAAAAATACCTGAAAGTTTTAAAGAAAGAGTGGGGGGGGGGGGGTGTTTTTTTTAAACCAAGGCCTCTATTACTTAAGCACACCTAATTTTATAATTATACATACATAATAATTAATTTCCTTTCATAAACAAACACATTTCATGTATTCAAATAGTTTTTAGTCAAAATATTGTACATGCATTTAATTAAATTGTAAATGAGTAATAAAGTTACTTTTGAGCTGGTGATGAGCAATCATCTCCAAAAAAATATTTTAAGGAGAAAGCAAAAGTCTAACAGAATTACTGTTTGTTGTGCGAAAGCATTTATAAAGTAATGAAAGTTGCATTTGTTACATTTTGTTGCATTTCATTTATTTGTCTGCTAACTAAGGGTAATAAGCATCAAGAGTTCAAAAGTGAGAAAAATTTGACTCTTATATCGGATGCAAATAAAATAATTTAGTAAAGTAAAAAAACAATTAGAATTTTCATCTTAACATTTCTATTTGATGAATATTATTAATAATTATCGGTGTAATCATCGAAAATTCGAAAAAGAAAAAAATCCGGAGGTGGGAAGATAAAAGTATAATTAAAAATATTTTATTTCCGGTATTTTTGAACATGAAAATACCAGAATCGAACATGAAAATACCGGAAATCCGGTAAAATACCGGAACACAATCACCCCTGTGACTATCTTTAAATTTTAGATATGAGCAATCTAATGAGCTGCATTCGACTGCTGATTCATCAAAGTGAACTGAATCATTATGGGTTATTTACCAATAATCTTAACACGAATCATTCAATAGAAACGGTGAACAGTCGAGAACAAGTGCTGCCGATGTTCGAAAAATCCCTTATGATTCCTTGCCTATCTAAGAATAATTTAAATTCAGTTCTTGAGATCACAACTGGATATACAGCTCGAACTTTTTTTGGATTGCCACATGCCCTTAGGTTTTTAATTATAACGGTTATAAACTGCTATGTTTTGCAATGAAAAATTAATTGTTTTTTTATTTTGACACATTTTCAATATTTTCATTTTAAATTCAAGTAGTACCTGGCGACTGAGTCTCGCTCGGTTAAAAAAAAGAGGTTCGTAAAATCATGTTTTTTTTCTAAAGTTCGAAGTACTTATTTAGATAAACTTTAAAAGCATTTTTAAGCCCTTGGTTGCAATTACGCATTTAGAACAGCCATAATTTAATTTAAAAAACACAACCTAATTTAAACGACAATAACTTTATTTTGACCGATCTCTTTAACATTTCATAAACAATAACAATTCTAACGTTGCCAAAACTCATTTGCCAAATACCATAAAAATTTTAATTTACACTGATGTGATTAAATATGAAATCCATCGCTTAAATGAAACGTGGTTGCTATGAAACAGTAACAATAGTAGTAATCATTATTATGAAAACGGTGAAAGAAAGCTCCTCAAACTTTTAATGAAGGCACAAAAAACGGGTTTTTTGTGAAAACCTGCATTTTTACAGAAAAAACTCCAATGTAGATGAACAAAAAAACTAAAACTTTATCCAAATACAGAATTTTATTAAAATCGTTAGAGCCGTTTTCGAGATCCGAAATATACACACGAATTGCTTGTGTTAAAGATATAAGATTATGTTCAGGGGTGATTGTGAGTTCATGAAAAAATACCTGAAAGTTTTAACGCGAAAATGTGTGCGTGTGGGGGGGGGGGCGTTTTTTTTTCAAAACAAAGGCCACTATTACTTAAGCTCACCTTAGCATAATTTTATAGTTATTTATATATCTAATTTTATAGTTAGACATACATAATAACTAATTACCTTTCACATAAGCAAACAAGACACATTTCATGTATTAGATTAGTTTCACATAGTTTTAGGTCAAAATATTATGCTAGCATTTAATTAAATCGTAAATGAGTAAAATAAAGTTACTTTTGAGCAGGGCTGCGGAGTCGGAGTCGGACTGATTTTGGACCAAAGGAGTCGGAGTCGGAGTCGCTGAAAAACATGTCGACTCCGACTCCGACCACCTCCGATTTGGATGAAATTTTATGGAGGTGAAAACATGTCTTTGAAACTAACAGATACAAATTTTCAGGGTCCAATATCCAAATCCTAAGTATCTAGGGTCATTAAAAAGGGCTTCAAATGGCGGGTCTTTGCAGCAAAAATGCAATGTGTTAAAATAAAGTCTGGCCATTTAACAAGAAAAGGATTAGTTTTGTACGGAGTCAAATGACAAGAGCGGCACTTGTCTTTTGCTCTAGAGAAAATGGACTTTTTGGGAGGTCACATTGACCTCCGAGAATTGAGGTAAATGTGGTGAAATTACCTGCGAGAATTCTTGAGAAAATTGAACTTTTTGAGAGGTCACAGTGACCTCTCATGACCTCCGACTGGGATACCCCAGCTTGCTATCCCCCCCCCCTAAAGTGAGTACTGGCTACGACCAAGAATAAAAATGAAACTTTTAAAAATGGACTTAATATTTCAACCTTTGTTTAGGGTTTTTCCCTCTTCATATTTGGGGAAAAAAATAACAAAAAAAAAGCAGGAGTCGGGAGTCGGAGTCGGAGTCGAAAGTTTTAAAATCCCGGAGTCGGAGTCGGAGTCGACCATTTTTTCTCCGACTCCGCAGCCCTGCTTTTGAGTAGGGATGGACCGGATAGTGATTTTGACAGATACCGGATATCTGGTGGCTCACCACAAGCCGGATACCGGATATCCGGAATTGTGTCGCCGGATATCCTGCGGATATCCGGCATTACAATTACATTGCATGTTCGCTTATTTTTATGTAATGCAGCTTCAAAACAATAAAACAAAGTTGTTTCTCGCATCATTTCTTTAAGAACATGTTAAATATATTCAAATTAATTTTTAAAACCTCTATTTTATTGTACAGGAGTAGCGCTACATATGAAATGGAACATTAGCATGTTGTGATTTCTTTCTAGATTATGTATTTTTATCAAAAGAGACAAAACTTTAAAAGATAGCATTAAATATTTCTCTATGTACTCAAAGTTTAAACTTTTAATTATTCTTAGTTTAAGTTTTAAAGCCTTTCTGTTTCAAAGCATTTCAATAAGTTTCTACATAAATGATACAATTATTAAATATTTCACGAATATTATATGCATGATAATTGATGTACAAAAAAAAAGAAAGAAAGAAGGAAAGAAAAAAAAAACTAAGCTCAGATAAACGTTTTTTTTTTTTTTTTTTTTTTTTTTTTCAAATTAATACATATTTTATTAGAATTTTATGAATTTAAACTTCATTACAAAGTAACATATTTACTTATTTCTAATTTTGCAATAATATAAAGCAAAATTTTGCTTTGAAATTCTTTATATTTTAAGAATAATACGCATGTATTTTTTCTAACATTCAAGTTAAAAAAGAAAATATTAAAGCAGGACAGGGAGGTCATTTCAAGTTTTTTTACGGGTTGGGGAGGGGGGGGTGCAAAGGGTGAAAAAACAATGCAATTTCATCGGAAAACAGCAAAAACCACGCCCACTTATATGTAAATATATTGATTTCTCAAAGTCGGGGGGGGGGGGCAATTGAGCTCCTGCCCCCCTAATTGACGGGCCTGAAACAGGACTAGTGTGTTAAAAAATAATAATAATAATAAACTTATACTCAAATAATCAACTAAAAATTTTATATAACTCCAAAAAACAAAGATACATATTTTCTAAAGATTCAAATCAGCAACTTAAATATATTTTTAAGAGTTATGCTAAAGTTGTTCACTTTTTAAAAAACAAATGAGTAAACTTATGCTTAAATAATCAACTTGAAATTTTACTTTAGTTCCAAAACATTAAGATACACATTCTTAAAAGTAGCAAATTATCATTTTAAATACATTAAGAGTCATGCTAAACACATTCACTTTTTTAAAAACAAATTAATAAACTAATTCTTAAACAATCACCTCAAAATTCAACTTCATTTTGAAAAAATAAAGATACATTCTTAGATGCAAATGTTATATTTATGAGTTATTCCAGCCAAAATGGTACAAATGATGTCTGAAATTGTGGAGTTAAGTTTATCAAATGAAGTAATTTTCGCCAACTAATCGTTGTCTTAAAAATTATTCTCTGTTTATTTGTGCATAATAAAGTGTAAATGGCTTGTACATGACTCATTCATTAAGGGTTTTGAATAGCTTGACCACTTTGTGTAACAGAGGAGACAAATGAGGTTTGAGAAATATATTTCTAATCGTAAAGAAAAGTTAATTACAGAACAAGTATAAAATGGACTAAACATCCAAAAACTAATTCTGTCTGCAATTTCAAGAAAAAGTATTTTTTGCACCATTAATGCAACTGTAACATAGTGGACATCCCACAGTGCAAATTAACTATCATCAGCAAAGAATTTTAGGCTTATCTTAGTTGCTGACTATATAATTCAATGTATCAAAGTAATCACAGCAGACACATTACTTGTACTTCTTTAAAAAAATATCACATTGAATGCAATTGCTTATTTTATTTCTGAAAGGGGTACAAGTGGATAGTTTGAAACATAAAAAATCTAGGTTTTTCCAAGATTTTTTTGTTTACATACATAAAAATCAGCAAAAAGGGTGTCAGAAGCATTTTTTGTGCTGTGAATTGCAAATGATTTTGCTGTTGCATTTCAGCTTAATCTTAAATTGCACTTTAAGTCTTAGCGTGAAAGTGAAGCTGGGGCAGATCATTTTTTCCTTCTTTTGCCAAATACTTTTTTTTGAGTCCTTTATAAATGGCTTATGCTTAAATAAGTAATACTTGGTTACACACAATTAGATGGAGAACAAATAAAAAAATACAATTAATTGGTGTTAAATATTAAAATTAATTACCGAAATTCTGAAGTATCGGGACTGATTTGTACCATTTTCGCTGAAACGACCGATATATTATTATTATTAAAAACTATTTGAAACATGTTCACTTTAAAAAATAAATTTATAAACTTATATCTAAATAATTAACTCAGGGGTGCAAGTGACCAAATGTGGTTTGGGAGCATCTTCGGGAGCAAGGAAAATACCATTTGGGAGCGGCAGAATTGTATTTAGGAGCAAGCTCGAATAAGATACTATGTGACTGTGATAAATGCATACATTTATAATAATTGAAATCTGTACCTTAATGCAAGAACAACCAATGTCAAAAATTTGATGTTTTTAGTGTTTTATCGTAATGGGGACAGAAAGGTATCCTCTGTCATATACAACAACAACCAATGTTTTGGAACAAACCGCTTTAGCAGTGGAGCGAAACTAAGACACCAAATCTAACACATTCCTATGGATACTCAAATCTTTGAACCTGAATATCTCAATTCGACGAATTTTGACATTGGTTGTTTTTGCATTAAGGTACAGAAATATATTTGCATTTTAACTAAGCACTGATTATCTATTATTAAATTTTAGTAATAGTTTAAAAATACTAGATGTGGTTTCAATAGGTGAACAGCAAAATGTTTCACTGTCCTTAAATTTCAGAGACAAGGATATAGAAATTGGAACATTCATTTAAAGTCAAATTGAAACAATAAACTCATCCACTTTTTTACAATTACATTTATACTACCAATCCTTTCTCATTTTTTAGAAAAGAATCCTATCCATGAATAACCTAGGAGCGCATTCGTGGTGGTCAAATATGAAATGCAAACGTTTGGTTTAAAGCTTCATAAAGACAATATGAAAAATTTAGACATTTTTTGTTTTTTTAGTTGCATAATTATCAATAACATTTGGATTTTCTTTTGTTAACAATGCGCTTTGACTTAAAATTGAGGAACTACCATTGTGCTTGAAAAGTAAACTAAAGTTTTTTTATGTTTTATCGTGCAAAATTAGATTTTGTGGGCTAAAAATTGAAAAACCTTAATTCAAAAGTTTAACTTAGTTTCTTTTTGTTCTACTGTTCTTTCTCTTTCTCATAACCTTTCTGCATCTTCTAATATCTATTTTGCAACTCTATTTCAGACAAGACATTGTTCTTAACAGCTAACTTTAGTCGTTGGTTTGCTAAATTTAATAAAGAATCTGATGACTCTTGATTGCATTAAGCTTCTTGTGTAACTATTGTATACTGCTTCACATTTAATGTTTGTCTCTCTGCTTTTAATGCCTTAAATCTGTGCTGGTTACAAAACTTAAAGACGTTAGAACTTCTAAACAGTAGAATGAGATAATTATGTGCTGCCATAAAGTATCTCTGAATTTTGTACAACAAATCAAAATTTTATTTTTCCTTTAATGACCTAATGGGAGCAGTGCTGCTAGTAGCATGAAAAATTCTATTTTAGGCTTTTAAAATTATAATTTTACAGATTCAACTTTACAAAATACTGCCTTTCAGTACAAAGTCATAATTAAACATTATGTGCTTGATTGTTTTAGTTGTTTTCCAAAAAATGAAGCAATGGATAACCTAATGCTTGCTAAGTAAAATCAAGCTTGCAAAAATTAATAGATATATAAATAGAAAAAAATTAATTATTTGTGTTATCAAAATATAAGCTAAAATAAGCTAATGGAAGGTATCTATTGTCAAAATAACGGTTAGTTGTCAAAAATATTAAAATGTTTGCAAGATGCATTTGGATTGAAATCTTCAACATAGGAAGCTTCGTCCGCGACGTAAATACAGGGATGAAAACAGTTCCAAGTCAAAAAAGAGGAAAAATTGCGCGGCTTAAAATTCGGATAGATCCCCCCCCCTCCCAATATTCTGCGAAATTAGACATGCAGGATTTCCTATTCATTTGTGCCCTAAAATTTAAATTAAATATATTTAAAAGCTCTTAATTACTTATTCACTATTTATTTTTAAGTTACATTTACAACAATACAGAAAAAAAAAGGGGGTGGGGATTGCAGTTTTTTATGAATTAGACATGTGTATCTCAAGCAATAAATTCTCTAATTAATTGTGCATGGTCTTTAGTTCGTTTGATAATTTTAAAGCTCAAAATAATTTTCCCAAGTTTTTGACAAAGATCTTGAATATTTTAACTGTACTTTCTTAATTTCTACCTCCTACAATGGAAACTTATGTTTTTGGCAGCATGCCAAAATGGAATACATAGTTCGCCGATAATTGCAGGTCACCCTTGAGATTTCAATCCTGCTGCATCCTAAAAACATTTCCATTATTTTGGAGGTTGGAAATAATTTCAACCTTTACTACTTAAAATCAACTTATTTTAAGCTTCATTTTAATAATTGATGTACTTTTTTTTTTTTCTAAACTTGATGCACCATTAATTTTTTGATCGCGGAAAGAAAGAAAAAATACAAAAAGCGGAAGATCGCGGATCCGCGGAAGATTTTCGTCCCTATAAATACTAGATGTTGACATGCTTCTTAAAATAAATTACTTTTTTCTCAAAATAAAACAAAAAATAAGTTAAGCTGAAATAGCATGTGTCAAAATAATTTTGGATAGTGAAAAATATCAAAATTTTTGCAAGATGCAAAAGGATTGATCAGATAAGGAGAATATTTTTCGCGACGCACGTGTTCAGAATATCGCCATAGCAAGCGTCATAACGTACGGTTAACAAAAGCAGAAGTTATGTCACTTTTTCGCGATATTCGCTAGAAAAACGGCTGTTTTGGCGCAGGCAGGCGCAATTTCGATCAAAAAGTGCGTTTGGGAGCAGGATGGCGCAAGATTCTTTATTTGGCGCAGCGTGGCGCAATTGGCGCAGCACTTGCACCACTGTTAACTTAAAGTTTTACTTAAATTCCAAAAAAAAAAAAAAAAAAAAAACAAATATACTTTCTAAAGATGCAAATTAACATTTTAAATACAGTCGAGTTTCAATAGCTCATAGTCCCAAGGGACCGGCTAAAAGCTTAGAGTTATTGATAGTTCGAGTTACAAGCAGTTTCTACCGTCTTTTCAAGAATTTGGGACCAAATGAAAACTGAAATAAAGGTATATTTGAGTTGATAAAGCTTCGAGTTATCGAGACTTTGATTGGATGTTATTGAGGGTTATGCTGAACATGTTCTCGAAGAGTTACGGAGCACGTGACAGACGTGAACAGATTCTAATAGCAGAGAAAGATATTTTCTGAAAGGAAGGGATTGCAAAAAGAAAGAACGAAACAAAGTGCAAGATTCAAAATTTCTTTACACATTCAAACTCTCTTTCAAAAAAAAAAAAAGCATGGCTAAGTTGCGACGATTCATTGGGACAGATGTTTACATTATCTAGAAGAACACTTTCGCCTATGTTAGGTTATTTATTGTATGTTATTTTCAATTATAATAAAGCAATAATAGTGGTAAAGTAAAAAATATCTAATTACAACATCACTGGGTGCTAATAGATTGCAATTTTTGTTAAAAGTACATAAACTAAAAATAAAAGAATTCAATAAAAAAATAATTTGAGAATTTATATTAAAAGCTACTGCGATTAATTTTTAGGAACTAACTATATGATCGTAAGTTTTTTTCAACCTTTTGTCGCACATTAATCCTTGAAGGTTTGTAGCTTTTTCTTTCTAAATATTTTAACTAAAATATTTTTGAAAAACTGAAGACAATCATACTTTATCTGGAAATTGTGAAAAATCAAATATGTAGAATGCTTCCATGTCCAGCACAAAGTCGGAGGAATAACATGAAATTTTTGTTTTAGAAGCAAAAATTGGTAAAAAGGAAAGATGAAAAGTAATTACATCATCTAAAAGGTTTATCAAACAATGAAATTTTTAACTGGGATTTTTGTAAAAAAGAAAATATTCAATTAGGTCCTCATATCATACCGGATAACCCTCATATCCGATTCCGGATATCTCCTACATCAATACCGGATACTTTGCCGGATATCCTGCAAAAATCTCCCGGATATCCGTATCCGGGACGGTCAGCCGGATCGGATATCCGGAAGTACTGGATACTTAAAATATCAGCCGGATAGGCCGGATAATTACCGGATATCCGGTCCATCCCTACTTTTGAGCTGGTGTTTTGCAAATTATCTCCAAAAAAAATATAAATAAAAATATATTTCATTTATTTGTCTCCTAACTAAGGGTAATAAGCATCAAAAATGAGAGAAATTGGATTCTTACATTGGATGCAAATCGATTGCATTGTTTAAAATCAAGACAACAAAATCGAAAAGATGCAAATAAAATCATTTATAAAAGTAAAAAGAAATTAGAATGGCATTTTAACATTTCTATTCGATGAATGTTATTAATAATTATCGGTATAATAACCAGTATTTTTTTTTTCTTTTTTTTTTTTTTGCTTTTTAGAATGAATTTTTGGAGGTGGGAAGATAAAAGCATAATTAAAAATATTTTAATTCTGGTATTTTCGATCATGAAAATACCGGAAATCCGGTAAAATACCGGAACACAGAATCACCCCTGTATGTTTCACTTGCATGCTATCAAGTTTTCTGAAAGTTTGGTCTAGTATGAATGAAAACTGCTTGTTATGAACCAAAAACCTGTCAAAAAGAATAGCAGTTTTGACAGAAATGTTTATACCTTTGTGAATATAAGTGTCCACAATACTTAAGAACACAAAATTTCCTAACAATACACATATTTACTTTAATTGCCTTTCATAAACAAACATGATACATTTCATACCATCGATTAGCTTCAAACATTTCTCAGTCAAAATATTTCTTATTCAGTCAAACCTGTTTATCTCGAAAACCTCTCTATGTTAAATTTTATCAATTTACTTGCATTTACAGAAACAATGTCAATGTTTTTCCCATGTTTATCTCAAATGAATTTTTCTGAAAACTTCTACATCTTGAACTCCAACTACACTGTCTTTTTTAAATTTGGTCTCCACAACTATTTTTATCAATGGTATAACTTAGAAGCAAAAAGCATTTTTCTAATTACAGCTGTGTTATAGTCTTTCAAGTTTTGTGGGACATGTAACTCAAGGAAAACAAGATGCAAGGAGGAAGTTTTCTGTGATTTCGATGAATTCGGAAACTGAACAAAGAAAAAGATCCCCAAGTTCGACTTAATTCAGTTATTGAAAAGTTATTGTGCTGTATTTTTTGCAGTAATGCTTTTGTTTCGGATATGTTTAAATTGTTTCAATTGAAAAAAAAATAAAAATCTCAACATTTTTGAACGAAAACCAATGAAAGATGACTTTTAGCTTTGAAGCTGTTTACTTGTAGATATAATCTAATCATTAACCCTTTAACGTCAGGTGTGCCGAATTCGGCACATACCTCCAGAATCATTTTGCCTCAGTTGCTAAGGGATTTTTTCCAAAATAGAACATTGTGACGTTTTTGGCACATTTGTATCTGCCGGCAGCAGTAAGTCTTTAAAAAATAGGTAGGTCTGCTTCTTATGGTCTCCCTTGATTGAGGTTTGGAAGGGAAAAATGGTTACCTTGGGTAAAAAAATTGTTGTCCAGAAGGGGTTAAAATTAGTAAAACGTGTAATTGCAGCATGTCATATTATACAGTGTTTAACAATATCAATGAAAAAATATCTATTAAGTCTTTGACTTAGTCCAAGTGGCTAAATTTTTAACCTTTTATCAAAACCTTGGTATCTCTATTTTTATCCCGTGCAGTTCAAGATAGACAGGTTTGACTATACAGGGTGTCCACTCCAATCGTGGATCAATAGCTAATTTCTAAACCATTAGAGATAAGCATATAGTTGATTTAGGAAAAAATCTCCAAATTATGAAAGGAATTTTGGGTCTATTCAATGTTTTTCAAAAAATCAAATTTTGAAAGAGTTACGAAATTTAAATTTTTATACAGCCCCGCAATCCTATCAATCATATTTAGTAAAACATTCTTGACACGGTAACGTTTAAAACTAAAAAAAAATCACTCCTCTACCACAAAAATTGACCGAGTTATGACGTTTTGAAAAATCAAGATTTTGCATTATTTCATGACTATGCGAAATTCTTCAAAATCTTGATTTTTCAAAACGTCATAACTCGGTCAA
The DNA here is from genome assembly GCA_038373865.1 of Uloborus plumipes. Classification (NCBI taxonomy): domain Eukaryota; kingdom Metazoa; phylum Arthropoda; class Arachnida; order Araneae; family Uloboridae; genus Uloborus; species Uloborus plumipes. The sequence continues at coordinate 68,326 of JAXGGA010002598.1, read as the reverse complement.
TTTTTGTGGTAGAAGAGTGATTTTTTTTTAGTTTTAAACGTTACAGTGTCAAGAATGTTTTACTAAATATGATTGATAGGACTGGGGGGCTGTATAAAAATTTAAATTTCGTAACTCTTTCAAAATTTGATTTTTTGAAAAACATTGAATAGACCCAAAATTCCTTTCATAATTTAGAGATTTTTTCCTAAATAAACTCTATGCTTATCTCTAACGGCTTAGAAATTAGCTATTGGTCCATGATTGGAGTGGACACCCTGTATATTAAATGCAATTGTCAATGACTTATGAAATTACTTTTGAAGCTGGTGTCTCCAGTAATCTCTTAAAAATTATTGTAAGCTAAAAACAAAAGTCTATTAATGGAGTTACTGCTTGTCCATTAATTATGCTTTCTAATACATTTTAGTTTCCTGTTTCCCACACACACAGAGGCCACCCTTCACTAGTCGTAAACTTTGTAGAAATAATACAAGATTAAAATATAGTTTCCTATTTCAGGAGAGGAGTTTTGTATATATAATGTGGCATTCCCTCTTGACAAGCAGTGAATTTAAATGCTGCAACAATCATCACGTAATTAAAACTACAGTAAACTCTTGATTATCCATGGAATAGGGTAGCACTGTAACCACGAATAATCGAACAATAGGTAAAAAACAATATAAATGTATGCAATAGCTAAAAAAAGTTAATAACGCAGCACATACATTAAAATTTTTGCTTAAAATGAAGATATTGAATATAAAAAATTTCTTGAGAGGTTAAAAACGACCAGCAACACTTTTTTTTTTTTGCATTCAGTAAATCATCACTGTAAAAAAAGAAAACTTAAATGTGAAAGACCCACGACTAATCCAAGCAGTCAATAATCAGACTGTGGATGATTGGGAGTTTACCATATTAGTATTGTTCTTAAGTGCACTATGCTCAAGAAACAATAACTCCCCTTTCAGTTATATCACACATGCAACTTAGTAAAAATTAAAAACCAATACCTAATAAATTATTTGAACAAAGTAAATCATCTGCTCTTGCTGAAAGAGGCGGCCTTTCTACTGTACCGTTGACTAAATTTTCCTTCCATTGAAGATGGAAAGTGATTAAAGGACCTTTGTTAATGGCATCTAGGAGTGACTAAAAATAAAGCATAACGAATATGTGTATAAAATCATTCACAATAAAATATATGCACACAAAGAAAAAAGAGATAATGTTTTTGTCTTTTCATCATGATAATGTTAAACGTATAAATTCATGAAAAATAACCAATCTATGAACATGAAAAATAAAAATTTTGTTAAGTCATATTTCTGTGGCTCAGAACCAGACTAACGTAAGTTCATTTTCATCATTTTTCAGTAGAGGGGAAAAACGATGTATTCGATAATCATTTTCCCCTCTACCGAAAAATGACGAAAATGGACTTACGTTAGTCTGGTTCTGAGGTACAGATTTATAAATGTAAATTTATTTATTATTATAAGTTCTTCAAATCTGTTCAGAAAATTTGTAAAAGATCTTTTTTTTTTTTTTTAATGCATTTCACAAATTGGATTATGCATATAATGCACTGCTAGAAAGGAGCAGTATTTTATGTTTTCTTTTTACTTCCTTTTACATCATACATACTAAAAAAAGTATTACAATCATGAAAAAATTTTCACTCAAATTTCTGTTTAAATTTATATTTTGTTCACCACTGAATGAATGTTGAGTAGTGTTTTCGACTAATGCAAAGCAAAAATAATATTTTTTTCATATATTTGAAATGCTAGATGAATTTATTTGTTTTTTAAGTAAAATATACTGAAAGAAATAACTGGAAATTAAATAATCATTAAGGACATGCATAATTTTGCAAAAAATGTGAGAAAATATTCCACTTTATCATTTTTTTTAGTACTGTCATGAGACCCAACCTACCCCCTCATTTTCCCATCTACATTTCAAGTTCTGAATATAGAAAACAGTTAATATTTGATGATAAACTACTTTCCCACTAAAAGGTAATTTGGGGGAGGGGGTATGATAAAAGTAATACTTATTTGACATAGAATTTTTAAAAATGAGTAATTAGTAGCACCATAAAAGAATCATTTTGCTGAGAAGCATTGTTTTATATTCAGTTGAACTGCTGTGAAACAAACTAGTAACCTATAATATTCTCCAAACTTAAAATCAAAAAATCCTAATGCGTAAATGTTTTTTTTTTTTTTTTCAAAGTTCCACTTAAGTTTTCAACTCATGATTTTGAAAATGAAAAGAACGGGCAACTAATAATGTAATTTCTAATAATTAATTTCTTTAACTTCCAAACTAGATTTATAATAAATAGAATGCTCTTGTTTTATTGAATACACCCTATTGAGGTCCTTGTACAATCATAAAAATTAAAGGAGAGTTACCTATCTTTTTGTAAGAGCAGAACAAAACGAAGTTGTTTATTGCTTACATGACCAGATATGAAACTTTTTTTTTCTTTCTTTCTTGTCCTTAGACCTAGATAAAATTTTATACTAACTGCGAACAAAAAAATTTTCTGCAAAAAACTACAATGCTTCTTGAGAGTCTTATATTGCTGCCAACAGAAAAAAAGTAAAATTATAAAGAAGTACAGTACCACTATGCAAGTAACATGTTTTTTCGGTTATATTTAGTACTTTTTCGGCACTTTTAATTGGGGACTCCTCAAAATTTCAGTCCAACATTTTTCTCGCAAGAAAGGCGATAACGCAGAAATTTAGCTCCAAATTATCAAAATTGTCGGCAAATTTCAAAATTTTTCTACAATCGATATTCTTGTGTTTGTCTATATTATCTGGGTCTGCTTACCCCCCCCCCTTTTTGCTTCTTCATTTAATTTTCATAGCTTTCTTTATTTAATTTCAAATCTAAAACTGGTAAGAGGTGGAAAACATAAGAGCAAAACAATTAAAAATGGAAAAAATGTAACAATTACAGAGGTACTGGTTAAATATTTTTTGCATTTTCAAAAGCACATTGGTTTTCTTATTGCGTTATGAAAAAATTTTGTTCCCTTAAAAAGAACATTTTGAAAATCAATAATTAAAATAAATTAAAAAAAAAAAAAAAAAAAACACTATTCACAAATGACTGGTTTGGAAAGTAGAAAAATTTGTCGGAAATGATAGAAGGAGCAAGAATAGAGGTCGCTTCTTATCTATCTTTATGTGAAAACTCTCAAATTCAAGATTCATGAAAATTATGAAAAAAATAATGTAGAACAAAAAATTCCATAGTTTTGCAAAAAAAAAAAAATAGTTTGCATAACTTCAAGTGACATTATGTGTTAGTAAATTATTGCAAGATTTAAAATGAATGAACAAAATGGAAAGTAAAAAAGCAAAATGTGTCTAAATACTTAAAACACTTTTTTTCCAAACAAATTTGGAGCATAACTTAATTAGTATTGATATTGTGAGCTTTACCTCATATTGTGGTAAAGTCACATTTGAATTCTGTACCTTCTCTTTGTTTTCGGAAAATGTTTCCCAAGATGTTAACTTCTTATTTGAATTTCTTTGACTTAGTTCTTTTAATACTAATTGATATTCTCCATTTGTCAAAAGACATCTTTGGTTCTTATCATAAACAACTAACTCAGCTCCATAAAGACTTGTCTCATCCGGTTGCATCTTCAGACTTTTTCTTTTCTTCTGGGCTGGTTCATCCACTTTGATATCAAAACAATTTCAAAAATTAAAATATGCATTTTGAGGCAACTTTTAATAGCACTAACAAGATGATTGGAATAATTAAATTAGTCTAACTTCTACCTACAATATTTTTGAAACTATATTTAGCAGCAGTAACAATGATAAAGTAAAAAATGGGAATAATCAACCTTTTAGCATACAAAATTTGCAGACATGTGTTTCAGGGTTACAAGGAACTCCTTTCTCAAGGCAAGAAAGTGTGAGCTTTAGGATGAAAAGTCATATGAAAAAAGTTTTTCTCTTTGTAAGCTGAAATGTTAATTATTCCTGTTTAATTTTTCAAGCACAAAGGTAAAGTTCAATTCTTAATGAGAAAGTAGATAAAAATGCATAAGCAAGGCTACACAGAAGCTCGCAAAAAGAGTACGTTATTTTGTCTTCTTTCCAAAGCAAAATTATAATATGGAGTTAAATACTTACTCAGCACAAGAAATAGTACATTTTTCTAAATACAACAAAAGGTTCTCTAATGCACATTCATAGGTACAGAAGTGTGCTGTTAAATACATAGATTGAAGTTGAGTAACATGTTTTAATTACTCTACTATAATCAATATGTACAGCATTATACTGAAATCCAAACTAAGAAACAGTATCTTCCTAGCTGTTAATTTCAAGAGAACATTCAAGTTCTTATAGCTACATAGGTGGCCAAATAGAAACAATCGGCACCTACATTGTTTCTTTATATTTTAGTGGTCTTACTGCTTTCTGTAATTACTGTGCTAACATATATCATTATACTAAACCTAAAAAGTGAGTTAACTACAAATGGCCCAAAAATGGAGATACTGCTTTTTAGGTTAGGATGGTAGAATAGACATAGTCATTTTCAAAGATCAATTGAGAATACAGCAACAAACTGTGTGAAGCATCATTTAACTCACATGCTTTAAAATATCACCGTTATTATTGTTATTTTACAACTTTTTTAGGAGAAACTAATGAGAAAAAAATCAGTTTTAAAATGGTTTTAATTTTCGAGAATTAAAATTTAAAAAATAATCACTTAACTTTCTATTTTGCAGGTTATTAAAAATAATACAATTTTTATCGATTGACAAATTTATGAAATGATATTTTATATGGATTGCACAAATCATATTAAAAACTCAGGAGTTCACAGAGACAAAATGACATTGTTTCATTATCAATTCTTGTCAAAAAATTTAAACATGTGCATAAAATATTTACCAATGAAAAAGTTGAACTTTTAAAAGCAAATTGCAAAATGAATATTAAATTATATGTTAAAACAGTGAATGTGTTGTTCATTGTAAAAGTGATTTTTTTTTTTTTTTTAGTAGAGTTAAACCTTTTGGAATTCTCTAAGTATCATGTTGTAAAGTTTAATTGTTTTTATAATACATTTATATTTAAACAATAGTTAAATCCATTTCCAAAATGTTCATGAAGTCTTAGTAGTCTAATTAGAACATATCTCCAAACGTGCTACAGTACATTTCCATCACTTTTCATTACTTTAACCCCCCACCAATGCAAGAATTTTACAGCTTGAAATACAAAAGCAAAATCAAAATATTTACATAGGTTTGTGTCCTATGACATTCTGATACAAACTTTAACATTTTAATCTTCAACTTTTTAAAAAATACTAAAAAATGGTTTTTTTTTTTTTTCGTTTTTTTTTTTTTTTTTTTCTTTTGATTTTTTTTTTTTTTCTCCTCTTTTTTTTTCTTTATTTTTTTTCTTTTTTCCTTTTCTTTTTGATAAGTAATAAGAAAGAGAATTTTAACATTTTTAAATTTATTTTATTTTTTTGTTTTTTTTATATTTAATTTTTTCTAACGTTTTTAGTACTTATTTTTTATTTTTTTTATTATTACACATAACCCCCCTTATATAATATTACCCTATTAATAACATCCCCCCACTCCCTTTAAACCATCCAATAAAATAAAACCCCAAAACAAAACCCCCAAAAAACCCAGAAAAACCAAATAAAATACCCTTAACAAAGACCCAAACAAAAACCCCAACAAAATAAAAAAAAGCTCAAAAAAAAAAACCCCCCCCAAAAACAAACAAAAATAAAGTAAAAAAAAAAAACCCCAAAAAAAAAATAATAAGAACATAGAAGACAACAAAAACAAAAAAAAACAAAAACAAAAACCAAAAACTCCAAAAAAAACCCAAAATACCCCCCGACAAAAAAAAAAAAACACAAAAACAACCCAAACCCACCAAAAAACAACAAATAGTAACACCCCCCCCCGCGAGCCCCCCAAAACGACCACTGATCGTTCTCTGTCGTCTTCTGCCCCCGCAGCTCGCGTGCGCGTCTCTCGTGCTGTTTGCTGCCCTCAGACCTCACACACACACGTCGAGATTGACTGGGGCTATTTTGGTTGCCCGGCTGGTTCTCTGGGAGAGCTGGTCAGGAGGGCTCGCCGGAGTCGGTGGGTGTTGGGGGGGGGTCGTGGGGCCCGGGCGGGCGGCGAGGGCGGGGGAATGCCGGGGTATGGGGGGGAGTGGCGGGGGGCGGGTCAGTGTGGGGAGGGGGTGGGATTCAGGAGGGGGGGGGGGGGGGACGGGCGCGGGAGGGGGGGTGGGGGGGGGGGGAGGGGGGGGGGGGGGGAGGGGGGGGGGTGGGGGGGTGTGGGTTGGGGGGGGGGGGGGGGGGGGGGGGGGGGGGGTGGGGGGGGGGGGGGTTGGCTGGGGGTAGATTGAAATTCTCATTTGGAACTGTAAGGGCAGTGGCTTTGGTAGGAGGATTACTGTCATCGGGATTCCTGTGAACTTCGCATGTTCCTACTATAAAATAAAAGTTAAAATTTTTATACATAAATATAGTTCTCTTTAACTCTTTTTCTTTTCAAGTATGAATAATAATTATTTTCAAAAAAAAAAAAAAAAAGCATGGAAATTTGTTATTTAAAGTCTACAAGAACATAAATCAGTTTTTAGAAATTAGGATGATTGAATATTTTTTTTTTAATTTTTACGATTTTGGACATCAAAAAATCAATTTGATTCAACTGACAAATATAATCTAATCAACTTTGATAAGTTGAAGGATCACAGTACCCTCATAACTTCTTCCCCTTTTCTTCTTTTTTTTCTTCCAATTTTAATGAGGTAAAAATTTGAAAACTTTCCATGCACTTATTTTGCAATCAATAACTTATTTTCAAATGGCCATAACATTGGGCACTTCAAAACAATAATTATTCTCTTTTTTTTTTTTTACTTTTTCAACTTCAAACACTTTATTATATTTTTGTACATAGTTTCAGATTACTTTTTTTTTTTTTTTACTAAATGATCACAATTACCACTTCTTAAAAGCTGCATTTATTTGCTCATACATTTATTAGAATAAATTCTACAGTCAATTATGTTATAAAGAAAATATTTGAGTAATTTCGTTTATAAAGGTATAGCATGCTGTAAGAACTTTAATAGATTACAAAATGCTTATCCAATGCATTTTTGTTAAATACATCACACAAACTAGAAAAAGGATTTGCTTAAAGCTGTACCCCCCAGGTTTCACAACAGATATTAAGTTTGGCCGAGTAAGAAAAAGGGAACTTTCTTTTAACTTATCCCTCAACAATAAAATGAAATAAAATACATTACATACTATAACTTTCAAAAATTTAATTCTAAAATTGCTTAAAGATAAAATATGAGGTATAGATGATCTATTCTACATTATGTTTTGTAAAACCAAAGTTTTCATTGCATTATCTGAATTTATTTTATCTATCGTTTATTGAATGCAAAAAGTTAATACTTAATTTGAGTACTTTCTGTGCTAATGCACAATAACAATTACAGGGGTGATTGTGAGTTCATGAAAAAATACCCGAAAATTTTGAAGAGAAAATGTGTGAGTGTGAAGTGCTTTTTTCAAAAAACTAAGGCCCCTATTATTTAAGCACACCTAATTTTATAATTATATGTTTTTTTTTATAATAAATTGCCTTTCATAAACAAACAAGACACATTTCATACATTCGAATAGTTTCAAATAGTTTTTAGTTAAAAAAAAAAAAAAGAATGGCATCTTAACAATCACCGAAAATTCGAAAAATACCGAAGGTGGGAAGACAAAAGCATAATTAAAAATATTTTATTTCCGGTATTTTCGAACATGAAAATACCAGAATCGATCATGAAAATACCGGAAATCCAGTAAAATACCGGAACACAATCACCCCTGAACAATTACATAATTACAATGCATTGACAAAAACAACATCGAATATATTCACTGCCTGACCTAAAACAAGGTCTTGTGGATGAAAAAATTAGAACTTTGAATTGCTTCTTGAAGAATGTAAAAACAAACAGAAAAAAAGGAGCTAAGAAGCTGCCATAAATGATGTCACACTTATTAAAGACATATTTGATCTCCTGACCCCCTTTGTCCTAACATGTCACACTTCACCTGACCTCCTCTCCTCTTCTTGTCACGTATCACACAATGTTACATAAACTATTACTAGTAAAATAACATATAACAAGTAAAAATGGCTTCCTTTCAAACAAAGTAAGTGATGTTAAGCTTCTCATTACTCTTGTCACAAACTCATAATTTCAGACCCCCCCACCCCCCAAAAGCGACATCACCAGTGGATAATACCTTCTTTTTAAGTTAATTTTTGAGCAATTATTTTTAAGGCTGCAAATGCTCAACAATGGAATTAATTGAATCTTTCCTTTAATCCCTCAAATTTTCAGAAAATGATTATAAAAAAAGAGCCCTGACCTTTAGATGAATTTATTTTTTTTAATCTTTCCTGGTTTTTCTGAACTCTAAAAATTTGCTCATTTTCCAGTTTTGTCACAATTTTGTGGGGACCAAAAGAAAATGTGTAGACTAATTGTTTAAAAACATGTGGATTAGTGGCCCTAATTACAAAATGATTTAATAAAATGATACACCTGACTGTTTCTCCTCCCCTCCCTAGTGTGAATGTAGAATATGCAGTTAAAAAAATACCAACAAATGAAAATCCATATGTATTCCCCACACCACCACACACATGCACGCAAACACTTGAAATACAAGTGGTTTCACTTATACTGCAAGTGCTAATCATTATTACATGCCTTTGAATAGGATAAAAAGAAAAAGAATGGTGCAAAAGTGTAATAAAAGGAGTTAAAATTTAAGTATACTGAAATGATATTTACAGCTTTTAACATCTAAGGATTTTTTTTTTCCAACTATTTGAGGATGTTAAAAGCATTTTTCAGAAACATTACCATGTGATAAGCTAGGGGTGCACAACCTGAGACCTGTAGGCCAAATGTGGACCGCCGCAAAGCGATATGCAGCCCGCAAGTGCATTTAATTATTGAAAATATTAAGAATTGAAGAATAAATAGTAGTGAAAAGTTTTTAAAAATCAGAAAACACTCACATACCATATATTTGCATCACCGGTGTAGCAATATCCTTCTTTTTTTTGTGACAAATTTTTAACAGCCTTGCTTCTATGCAAACCGTGTCCCCAGTACCTAAAGTTGATAAGTGTATAAGTGAATATGGTATTTCATATAAACAATTAGCATACATTAACGTGTTGTTGTCTTAGTTCATCACTTTGGTTTGAAATGAACACTAAATTTGTTGAATAACAATTGGATAAAGATTTTAGATGGGTTGGCAATTTTGAGTATACATAAAAAACAGAACTTTTCTACAAAAATTTGAATTGACCAATTAAGAGAGAGTACTCAGGGGGAAACTTTCTAAGTGATATTTACAGAATTTTTTATATTTTGGAAATACAAAATGTAGTTTCACAGGATTTACAAAGAAAAAAAGCCCCACTTATATGCTTCTAATTTCACAAATTAATAATATAGGGACCGTTTGTTAAAAAAGGGCACATAAAAGGAATGCAGAAATTGCAAAATTATTTGATATTAAAAAAATAAATAAACAAATAAAAAATATTTTTTCCTTAAAGATTATTTTTAAAGTTTTTTATTTTTTTTAAACACGTAAAGTGTCGCTGCAGGATTTATAAACTTAATACAAATTTAATTTCATTATTGAACAAATTAAATTGTACTTATATCACATTTTGATCTTTAATAAGGTGGAGACAGCAGAAGCTGTGCTTAAATCACTTTTTTGTTTCAAAACTGAACCTTTTACACTACAGTAAAAACAGATCTCTAACAGAATTCTACTAGAGGGGAAAAAAGAGTTATTCACTAAAGTCTCTATTGCGAACACCAAATCATCAAAAAACCAAAGACAGTCTAAATGTTTTTAAATCTTAAACTTATAAAATTTGCGTTGGATAAATACCTAACTCTCTTCCACTTCCTGCAATTTCAGAAAAACTGGACTGCAATCAAGTTTTAAGAGTACAGTTTGAGAAATATTTCAATAAACAGCCACCAAAATGCCTTCCCCCCTCCCCTCCTTTACAACATCAAAAAGAGCCCTAAGGTTTTTACGAATTTAGTACTTGAAAAATTAAGACTGCCCTAACTTACACTCTTTGCTACAAGTGTTTTCTCAAAACTAGTGTAAACGCAAAAAGCTATTTTCCCACTAGTTCAATGATTCTTTGTTTTAGGCAATATTTAAGTTTTAACCCTAACATTTCTAAATTGCAAAATATGGATACAACGAATAGTGATTTGGCCAAATGCCAAATATTCGGCCAAACTCAAAGCTGATTATTCGGCTATTCGGCCGCCGAATAGTTAACTTGTTTTTTGTTAATAAACAAAGCACAGGTTACATTTAAAGCATACTTTTGTATGATTATGAGTTCAATATACATTAGTAAAGATTTTAAAAAATAATTTGGAGTAATTTTTTTGAACGTGGTAGAATTAGTTCAAACTTCGACCATATTCGGCCAAAAAATAACTAAAAAGAAGAACAACAAAAAATATATTTCCTCACCAATTGTTATTAAAGATCAGAGCTCTATATTTAAGCTTCTACAAAAGTATTTCATAAGGCTCTTCCAAATAAATATGGGGAAAAAATAAACTGAAATGACTCAGCATGGAAATGTATCATAATTTTTTATTGTATTTAGTGTTTACATTTGCCAAAATTAACAGCAACAAACCATGTTTCTCTATGAGAAATGTTAATATTTGAAGATTTTTCAACACAAAAAAATATAATATTTAGATAAATGTAGACTTTTATCCGTGTAGGCACCAAGAAAGAAATTGACTTATCATTCTTAGAACACTTATTTGAAAAAACAAGTGGTTTAAGTAGTGAGAATCAAATTTCCTAACCTATATTAGCAGGCCAGAGAGGGCATTTCAGAACTAGATGTTCCCTACATGTAACGGATATAGTAAACACTTATATTCCAAATCTGGTAAAATTTTAGGAAAAAAAAGGAAAGATCTCCTGAAAATGTTTTCTGCTTCATAATCTGTTTTCACAGAAAAAACTTAGCTTTGTGATTTTCACAATTGCAAAGATTACAAGAATATTTTTGAAATTTTATGTAGGGAAATTAACAATGCTGATTTATATTCTAAATTCTCATATTCACTTTTTCAAAAATAAAAGATCGGGAAAGATGCATTTTTCTATCACACTATTTCATTTTTATACGTATTTTATTTTGATAAAGACCATTGTTTCATGCATGATTTATGCTTATATTTTATCAATTTAAATCTTTTATGTACAAGAATTAGTTTCATTAAAAAAGTATACCAACCCTTGTCATATGCAAGAGAAAGTATTTCGTTTTTCTGCTTTATCCTACAATTTTATATAGATTTATTTTCTGTGCTCAAATGGTCAAGGTTTGTAGTACACGCAGTTTAAGTTGACAATAAAATTGGTGAATACCCTCAAAAATGACAAAGTATCATAGTATAACAAGATTTCATTTAAAATGACCATTAAACATAAGAATAATTAAAAATGTATAAAACTTTCAAATTGCGAAAAATAAATACATTTTTCACAGTATTCGGCTGCAGCCGAATAGTTAACCTTTAGGAATTGGGTTGTACACATGTTGTACGGTAAGCCTTTTTTCTGTAGAAATCGATTCTGTAGATCCGAAATTTTCACGCGAACCCTTTGGAACCAGGGAATTTTTCAAGGTTTTACAATGCTGGTATGAGTTTATACCTTCTCTTTTCAATGGAAAAGAAATCTGTGGTTCAACTGTCGTACTACATGGGTCGAAAGAAAAATTTCCAAAAAACAGCCCGGATCCAAAAGGTTAAATAGGTATTCGGGCAAAGCCGAATATTCGTTGCATCACTATTGCAGAACCAGTTCCCTATCATGGTATGAAAAACAGCTACTGATTTTTCGGTGTTATTTACTAAATTATAATTTTTTTCTTTACAAAACAGCAAAATCTTTGATAATTCCTGTTCTGTTATCCCCTTTTTAATAAATTTCGAGAAAGGTCCTATTTGGCGATTCTAAATTTTGTGAAGCAACAGTAAACTTCAATTTCTTCTGGCAAGCCCTCTGAATATATTCACTATGCTTTTTTGCTTGGATAGAAATAAATTATATTATAAAGGTAATTTGTCCCCTACACATCAAATAATATCGTCTACAAAGATGGTTGAATTATTGGAACTGAGATCCAAGACTTATACCATTAAACCAAGTATACATGTAATGATTTGTTTCAGACATCAACAAACTAAGTCAATCAAAAGCAGTTTTGTCCTTTCCCTGAATAATAAAAATTTGTAGTTAATATTCTTTCATATAAAAGCAATTTATATAATATTCAAATAAATGGTCCACTTTACAAATGAGAACATTTTTTAATTTTTGTCATTTTAAGCAATTATACATATTAACATCACTAAAATAAAATACAAATTGATCAAAGTTCAAATTTCATACAATTCATTAATTATTCTTCATACATACCTTTACTTTGTTTGTCATAAAAACCAGTAAATGTGATAATTAAATGACCTGAGGGCCTGAAAATATTTAAAAATTAAGAATTAAGAACTAATATCACAATGGCAAGAAATTAAGAAAAAGATGTTTATAATTTATTACCTATCAGATGCTATGGCCTTTTCATGAGCAGTAACTTTGTCTAAAATGCCATCAACTTTGAAAGTTTTTCTAAAAAATGAAGGTAAAAGAAACATAAAAAGTAAAAACTTGCTTTTCAATTTCCTTTTTTAAGTTTTTTTAATATAGAAGGATCCTTATAGATACCTTTTGGAGTGCGTTCTTGACATTCGATGTTTCATGTATGTTAGACATCTTGATAGAAATAATGGCTAATAGAAAAAAACACAACTGATAAGTATAAGTTTTTATCATGCAAAATGATGAGCAAATATAGAATAATAAGTACATACCGAATTTACTTGACGAGTTCCTAAGAATCTGTAAATTTGTGTTGGCTCTATGAAAAAGAAAAATGTAAAAGAATTTTAGTAAAAATTATTAAAGAAATAATAACATATATATATATACAGATATAATTATTTCTCAAATATGCAATTCACATCTTGGAAATAAAGTTCATCTAGATTTCAATAAAACATAATGAAGCAAAATGATTAACTTTCTATCCAGAAAACTACAGAATAAGTTAGGAATGGAAAAGGTTTTAAAATTTATCTCTTTAATTTAAATCTTTGACTTCAAATGAAATGCCTTAAATTTATAGTTAGTTTTCCTAAATATATTCAACCAGGGAGCGTCATTAATCGACTGTTCGTATAAAAAAGTTTGATTTTTCACTAATTTATACACACAGTTAGTTACAGAAGAAGAAATAAATGTTTATTAGTTACATTTTGTGACAAAAAATGAATTTGACGGCAAAATTTTCGACTATAGGAGCCAAATTTGACGCAAAAAATTTTAGACCAAAGGGAATCTTTTTCTTCATGACTCGTTGTGATAAAGACATGTGATTGACAAAAAAGATAATTTTTTTTGAGTATTTTCCACCTAGCAATCCAATGGACCAGGCCCCTAGTTGCCAACCAAACTGACATGCATATGATAATGGCCATACTAATGCTAAGCCCTCAAACATTAGCTCCAAGTATTTTTTTATATTTTTATTATTTATATTTTTGCAGTAACAAATATATATGCAACCCTCTTACATAAGGTGTTACCCCTTAACATAAAGTGTTGATATTTATAAAAATGTCAACATTCTATAAATTCATAGGCTTTTTTACTGGTGCCTGTTTTAAATTATTTTTTTTTCTTAGCCTTTTTTTTTTTTCCTCCCAATCACAAAAATCTTTCTACACACTGTCTCCCTTATTCTGCTACAATGTCGCCAACTTTCTGCCACAGGAGCAGCTACTATGGTCAGAAAACTTATTTTTCAAAAATAGTCTTGAGGTTATTCTATTGAAGCACATTTTATATATCTTGTATTTCATGAAATATTTTCATCCTAATTTATGTTGTATGTTTAGGATGTATACACACATATTATTAGCATGGTTATTTGTACAAAACCTGAGCAATAGGACTACTGCTAAAGTACAAAAATACAGAGCTGACAAGAGGTCATGTCAGTGGAGTTGGAAAATAGGGACACAGCAAGGAGTCTTTTAGCATACATTTTATGAGTTTTTATGGTGAGCGGTGGTTTTGAGAGTGAGCCTATGACCAAACTGACATGAACCCTCCTTGGCTCTTGGCGGCCTTACAAAAATAACTTAAAAGGATATGAGCCCTGAATTTTCCCAGAAAAAAAGAATCAATATTTACGTTTGAGAACGCTCAAAAAACCATTCAAATTAGCCAATACACCGTAGTAATTAAATATATGTGATCCATGAAAGCATGCATTAAAACATTCGCAGCACTTTACCAGTACATGAATTTTAGATTCATGTCAGTTTTCCCCACAGGTACATAAACAGGAAATGACAAATAATTCTTAAATAATGATAATTGCAATTGCTGATTTAGAAATTGAAAAATTTACAAATTACAAAATTGTTTATAACCTTCTATGGATAAAAATATTTCTCTCTCTTTTTTTAATTTCTAAACACAAAATGTAATAAAAAGAGAGTTTTCTACTTCAGAATCATCATAATAATTTCTCTATGTTCATTCATCTTTGTATTTAAAAATAAACATTATGTACGCGGATAAAGAATTATCATCTTTGGAAACATCACAAGAACGTACATATATAAAGATGAGCTATTTTTTTTATTTATCAGAATTTCGTTATTTTGAAGATTTCAAATTTGGCTACTGAATGGAGAAATCGCTTACTCTCAAAAGCTTGTAAGAATAACTCCCGATCGGATTTGATTTGATCAGTACTACATTCCTTTTCGTTTGGTTTTTCTCTTTTCTTTGGAGGCATTGTGGAAAGAAAATGACAGAAGCACACAATTTAAATTAAATGCAATGATAATAAAAAAGCTGGTAAGCTAAGGCAAATCGAATCATTAGAACATAAATAAAAAGACAAACACAGCTTCCACCAAAACTTTCTCAAAGCCGCGGTTTCTACTTCGCCCTCTATCTGTTGTCTATTAAACTATATCTGTCGGTTAAGAATAAAACGCAAGCTCCGTGATTTTGTGCAATAGAAGAAGAAGTAAAAATCTGCAGCTGTGATTAGATTAGACCGAAGAAACGGGAAAGCGAAAAATTCGATAGAAAAATGTGGGACAAGAAAAGTTAGCTAACCTTTAACAAACTGAATAAATAGGAAATTCTTTTTAAAAATTATAGAACGTGAATGAAGAGGGGTGTATTTTGTAACTATGAATTGTAAAAACTATCATTTTACACTAACAAAATGCTTATAATAACACTCTGCCTCGCTATTTCACTTGCAGTTTGCTCCATTCTCCGATTATTTTTCTTTTATAGAAAAGATTTGTCAATCGTCAAAGATGGAAACTTATTAATTCTTTTCAGATCTCGCTACCATGGGCATTTTCACCGGGGGGGGGGGGTCAGAGGGGTTCAGATCCCCAATTAATTGAGGATTGAACCCTTTTAATGATTGAGTATCGGACCCCTGCATTATTTGCGAAGCAAAAAATTCATTGTTGTTTATGAAAAATTATTACCGTTTTACTTTATTAAAAAAAAGAAAAGAACGAAGCGCTTACCCGCCTTTCCCCCTAACTTAGGCTGGGATTCAAGTGAAACACGGACGATCGCAAATTCCTAAATTTGGATTCAAGTGAAACGCTACAATCGCTACGAGATGCTATTATTCTATCGTAATACGACTTCCAGTAGCGATTGCAATTGCGATCGCCTCGAAGCGATTGCAATGGTATTTCATTTGAATTTGGCCCGTAAAAAAATACACCCAAAATTTGGTGAACTTCAATTTAAAGTTTCGGGCGGAGAACTTGATCCCAGGGTTGGCAAGTATTTGACAGTCGGAGGTTTTATTCGGTTTTTACCGTGATTTTTACCGTCATGTCAAAATCCCCTTTTTGGCATGGTTTTTGACATAATTGTCAAAAACCTAATGTCCAAAACATGTTTAAATTTGATATTGATAATCAAAATACACTTTCAAATGAATTTTACAATTTCTGATTTCAGACACTGAAGTAAACTTTTGGAGTTTTAGGTTATTAAAATAAAGTGTAATAAGCAATCCTAAACATAATTGAAGGGCTCGGGAGTAAATAATGGTAACTAGCATTTAAAAAAATCAAACATATGGCTTTTGAATATGGCTTTATTGCTTCGAGAAATTACTGTAACAGGTTTTTTTATTTTAAAAATGAAGTGGGTACGGTACATTATTTAAGTGCTGTGTGTCTTGGGTATACTTAATAAATTTTTACAAGTAATTTTTTTAAATTTTACTTTGAAATAGTCCGATTTTTAGAATCTATCAGATACCATTATTTACTCCCGAGCCCCCCCAGATTTGTACACTGAGTACTAATTAATTTAGTTTTGCTTTTACTCAAAAGAAAAAAAAAAAAAAAACTTTAAATTCTGATGTAAAGATTTTTAGATTGATAAAATAGCTAATTAATAGTTTCTATAACATTTAAACAAAACTACTTTAAAAACTGGATTTAATTTTTAAAACTTTTAACTTTTTTCATGACATAACAAGTTAATTTAAAAGAATGAGAATTAATTGTCATTAAATTTATTAATTTTAATTTTTATTAAACTTGACTGATAAGATAACTAATTGACAGTTTTTAAACATTTGAACAAAACTTCTTTAAAAACTGGATTTAAGTTTTAATATTTGTAACCTTTTTCACGGCATAACAAGTTAATTTAAAAGAATGCGAATTAATTTTCATTCATTTATTAATTTAATTTTTATTAAACTTGATTGATAAGATAACTAATTGATAGTTGTTAAAACATTTAAACAAAACTACCAGGGACGTCATTTCGAAAATTTCCAGTGGGTTTGGGGCAAAAGGTGCATACACAATGTAAAATTTAACAAAAAGTATCAAAAACCACGCCCACTTATATGCCAATACATTGATTTCCCAAAGTCAGGGGGGGGGCAATTGACGACCCTGCCCCCCCCCCTAAATGACGGGCCTGAAAACTACTCTAAAATTTGGATTTAAGTTTTAATATTTGCAACTTTTTTTCACTCCATAACAAGTTAATTTAAAAGAATGTGAATTAATTTTCATTAACCTTATTAATTTAATTTTTATTAAACTTGATTGATAAGATAACTATAATTGATAGTTATATAAACATTTAAACAAAACTACTTTAAAAGCTGGATTTAAGTTTTAATATTTAACTTTTTTCACGGCAAAACAAGTTAGTTTAAAAGAATGAGAAATAATTTTCATTGAATTTATTAATTTAATGTTTATTAAAGTTGATTGATAAGATGTATAAATGTTTATTTAATATTTTTCAGGATGAGAAACCTTATATGTTTATAAAAAATCTCAATAACCACTGTATTTGAGTTTTCGACAGGTGTTTGACGTTTTCGACATGTCATGTCAAAAACTGGTTTTTGACGTCAAAAACACAACCCTACTTGATCCCCTCCCTCCCTCATCTAAGGTTACCAAAAATAGGTTTTAAAATGTACTGATATGGGAGATAGTCACATTCTTTGCCACCGCATTCTCAAATATAGCTTTGAAAATGCGCTTTCAAACCCTGTATGTTGAAAAATATCAGGGGAGAGCATTCGAATTCCTATCCCTCCCCTGGACGTCAAAAAACACAGCCTAAAAATACATTTGTAGTTCTTCAAACTTAAAAACTTTCTGATGGAGAGCACCTATCTTCTAACCTAACGTTTCAACCAGGTAGTGGCGTACTCAGTGGGTGGGCTGATAGAGCTGCAGCCCTCTCCGAAATTTTCAAAACGAATTTTTAAAATGTAAGCTAAGTTTTTTTTTTTTCTAAATTTCCCTTTTTCCCTCTTGAAATCCCAAATGAGAAAAGATTTCAGAACAGATAAGAAGTAGTTAGAAGATTAAGTGTAAGACAAAATTCAAAGAAAGATTTTTTTATATTTTGACATGTCTATTTTACTGTACGTCATGTATATGACTATCCTATTATTCCATTTTGTACATTTTTATTGCAAATCTATGTTTTAGAAATACCGATTAATGTTTTTCTGTCACCTAATTCTGTTAAATAAATTTCAGAAAATTGAATTGAAAGAATATTAGAGCGCTAATTTGCCAAAATATTGCAAACAAGTGTTTCAGCAGCACCTCCTTCAATGAAGAAATTTTTTTTATCTAAATTTATCATTCTCTGTGTCCATCAAAACGCTTTCTTCACAATAATTTTAATGAAAAAAAAATGTTTTTTTTGTGTGTATTTTTGTCGACTTAAATACTGTCTAAAATTTTTTCGCGCGACCTCGGAGACATCTGCGCACGCGCCAAGTCTCTTCGGACTTTCTCGAAATAGGAGGAAAAGCACGAGGAAGTAGTAAGCGAATAAAAGCTGAAGGCATCGGTAGTGCGCATCCTAAACTTATCTCCCCTTTTTCAGATGCAAGAGTCCGTGGCTCCCAGGCGCACAATACGCAAACAGACAGTCGGCATTGAAGCAGAAATTCGAGACATTTACTTTTCTTAGCTACATTTCATCATGAGGTGCTCCTCTCAAAGAATCTTGACTCAGCCCCCCCCCCCCCTGAAATGATTTGTCTGCGTACGCCACTGCAACCAGGGTTGCCAGATTTACGAACTGTATATACGGGACAGGTTTATGCGGGGGAGGGGGAGGTGAGAGACGAAGTCTTAAGGTTGAATTTTGTATTGTTGGTATGTTTTTTTTTATCACTGGTTCGACTAAAAACGTAAAATCCGGGTTCCACTGTACGTTTTTTTCTTTTTTTCTTTTTTTTTTTTGAATGAAAGGAACCCGTTATGCATTTATTTAATTCAGAGTATCCCAACCTGTGGTACGCGTACCATTGGTGGTAGGTGACTTGCTAGTTGGTGGTACGCGAAAAACAATCGCTAATGGCAAACATAAAAAATAAACAAATCAAAACATACTGTTTTTCCCTACAATTTAGAGAAAATATTTTACTTAATAATATCATGTAGTTTAAGGTATTAATATATGCAGTCAATGATCAAAAATTCGGCAGTCAAAACCGTTTATCTTTTAGAATGCCCACCTCCCCCTCCTCCTACCTGCTTTCAAATTTAATCAGTAAATTTCATAAAATTACGTTCGTCGAAACCAACACAAGGGTGGCATTACATAATTTTTATCAAAATACTTAGTTATAATAGGAGAACAAATTAATTGTAAATTAAAATTATTCAGTAGTTACGAAAGTTTAAAACTTTGAAAAAGCACATAGATATGTTACATTACGTTTATGTTACAGTGAATTTATTATTTCATTTTCTTATATTCGGCATAATATTTAGGCGTGTTTTAATGGAATTTCTCTCATTATGTGATGTGCAAACATGGTCGCATAATAAAATGTTTAATGCAAACAAACAAATTCGCAATTATATATATATAAAAAAAAAAAAAAAAAAACACCATGAAACTCATTCCTCCGAAGTGGTACAATTGTGTATGGTGTACATGTACAACCAAGTGGTACGTGATCTTAAAAAAAATGAGAAACGCTGATTTAGATGAAAAATAAATTCTGCGCTGTCATCAGCATATGTGAAACACAGAAGCTCTGAATTAAAGCAAAATACACATTTATTCTTCGGTAATCTGTAATACTACTTTTCTTGTAGACTTTTTAACAATATTTTATTATGTAACTAATTTTATCATTGAGAATTGCAATTAAAGATGTAGTACTTTTATTTCTAATATGAGCATACATTCAGGGCGCCCCGATGGGAGGTCATTGCGAGATAATTTTTCGTCAAATATTGTTTGACAAATCGGCAAATTTCGAGACAGTAGTAAAGTGAAGTAGCAAAGTAGTGATTAATATATTAATAATTTCATTCATCAAATTGAGAAAATCTTCCCACCGAATAGTTTAAGATTGGGAAAGCTCTTGCACATGAATTACAACACTACACGGGATTGTACTCATAGGCGTAGCGTGACCAAAAGTTCGGGGGGGGGGGCACTGGTCAAAAATTAGAAATGCTGGTGGAGCTTTTGTCACCCCCTCCCCTAAGATTGTTCACTTAGCTTTTTTATAAGAGAAATATTAGTTCTTACTGTTCCGATGAATTGTACGTACAATTTCTTCTTGTTTCTCCTCTTTTTTTTCCTCGGTATTCAGTTACCACCAGTGTCGGATTTAGAGTTAACCATACCCGTCATTTACGAAGGTCGGAGGGGGGGGGAGTGGACTTTGAGAAAGTAATGTATTTACATACAAATGAGCACGGTTTTGTTATTTTCCAATAAAATTGCATTGTTTTTGCATCTTTTGACACCCCCCCCCCCTGGAAAAACTTGAAATGACGGGCCTGGAATTAACGGAGCATTAAGCTATTACAAGTATACTGCCAATAGTCCCGACATTTTCGGCAGCAGAATAGGACATTTTTCATTTTGTGTGTATTTTTCTCTGATTAAGCTCCCGTGTTTTTTCTCGTTTTTTAATGCTCTTGCTGAATTTTTCTTGTTGTTCTGTGGATTGATCTTGTAGTGACATGCATATCAGAAGAGTGATGCAATGACCTTTTTTAAGTAGGGTGTAGACTGGTGATTATTCCTAAATTCGGGGGTTTCCCTTCGGGAAATTTTTGAAAAATAAATGTAAAATTATGCCTTTTGAGGTCTTATATGCAGTAGTTGAGACTAAAAATGTGAGGAAAAACGAGGCAAACAAAAACCTATTAAAATTTTACATTCGATCAAAATAAAAATGGCTTGTACTTTCTCAAATCGCTGACCTTGACATTAATCAGCCAGGAATAAGAACGAGAGAGGAGAAGGAGGGGATAACAAATATTAAATCTTTAAAATTGCTGAAATGTTGCATATTTAACAAAGTTATTTTAAGGGTAAAACTTGCAATAGCAGTTGGGTCATTATACAAAAAACCTGCGTTTTTGAAGTTGGAATTTTCAAAAAAAATTCTTCAATTTTCTTTTAAATGACTTAATAGTGTTCCTATTAGGCACTTTTTTACTTTCATATAGTTGGTCACATACTTTATTGATTATATTGTCATTTTTTTGTAATTAAAATTTTGAACCTGAAAGGAGGATACACCCATGTTACGGGGAATACACTTTTATGAAGTCATCTCATAATTTTAGCTTTTTATAAATGCGTACATTGAACTTTCATAGATTAAATTAATTACATTAATTGTTCATTCCAAATGACTTATTGTACTATATAACAAAGACATATTTTTTTCAATAATTGACCATTTTCATTTTAAATTATACATATTTAAACTTTCTCTGAACACATACTGTTTTTTTTTTTTTTTTTTTGTTCATTGTTGGTTGCTGTAGAACTTTAATAATATTCCTAAGATATATTTCTGATATATTATCTTTTTTAGGGAAAACAAAAGTTTCCACGGAGTATTTTCGCATTAACTTTACATTATATTCATCAGGACACTCTTGTGATAGTATGCAAGCTACAAAAAATTTGAAGCTTCTCTTTCCTGCAAGTTCAACTATCACGAAATCATTTTGTCTAACGTTTGCACTGTTTACAACATTTCTAATTTCTTCGTCTTCAACAGCTGCATTTGGATTTGAATTGGTACCTGGACCTGAATTTTTGAACTTGCGTTCAAATTATCTGAAAAAATAGCTAAGGAAAATTTTCAGTTTTTGTTCAGGTCTAAGGTTTTAATTCTCGTAAGGTTTTTCTGGTCATTTCAGCTAATTTCGTTTCAAGGCAAGTTATTTTATTTTTGAGTTCCGTACGATTTTTTTTTCTCTTTTTCGGTCCATTACTCTTTCTCTTAGCTTCTGATTCTTTTGTGTTGTTTGTTTCTTCATTAGAATTCTGTACATTTAGACTTAAGAGCAAGAATCTGAGAAACTGTCACGCCTAGCATTATGAGGTGATTCATGACCTCTCATATTTTCTCCCAAAAATTACCAAATGTTTATTATCTTATTGAAAGACCAAATCCAGAATGTTTTGCTCTAAAGTTGAGTTGTTTAGTTTTTATGGACCCCTAAAGTTGAAGGTGCGGCATCAAAAATTAAGCGGATTTTCAAGACATGGAAATTGCTGTGAGCCAAAACTCTTACCGGGAACTGTTTAACTCCAATTTTCTTTTTATATATGGAATATAGAAGGTTAAAACTTTACAAAATGAATGTTAAATTTGTGGTAGGTTGTTGCCGTAAGGTTAGTGAAGGCCCTCAAAACAAGGCATTTTTGACGTTTTTTAGCGTTTTTGAGGTCCAAAAACAGCTTGTACATTTCAGTTGGCACGGCAAAAGTAGTGTCGTTTGAAAGACCAGTGTAAGAACTTTAAAATAATGTATAAATAACCGAGGAAAGTTCAACGTGCTTTTAGTTGCGTAAGGCCGAAATATGAAAAATGTCATATTTTACCGATATTCAAACGGTCATAACTTCCTCTGCCAACAACATATTGAAATATTTTTTTTGCCAATGTCATACTCTATTCTTTGTCTTAACAGAACAGTTGAGTCCTTTGAGGCGAAATGTGAAAAATTTATTTACAAAAATTGCACAGGAAAAAATACATTTTTTGTAAAAAAAAATTTTACATTTCGCCTCAAAGGACTCAACTGTTCTGTTAAGACGAAGAATAGAGCATGACATTGGCAAAAAAAAATCTTTCAATATGTTGTTGGCAGAGGAAGTTATGACCGTTTGAATATCGGTAAAATATGACATTTTTCATATTTCGGCCTTACGCAACTAAAAGCACGTTGAACTTTCCTCGGTTATTTATACATTATTTTAAAGTGCTTACACTGGTCTTTCAAACGACACTACTTTTGCCGTGCCAACTGAAATGTACAAGCTGTTTTTTGGACCTCAAAACGCTATAAAACGTCAAAAATGCCTTGTTTTGAGGGCCTTCACTGACCTTCGGCAACAACTTACTACAAATTTAACGTTCATTTTGTAAAGTTTCATCCTTCTATATTCCATATTCAAAAAGAAATTAGGAGTTAAACAGTTCCTGGTAAGGATTTTGGCTCACAGCAACTTCCATGTCTTGAAAATCCGCTTAATGTTTGATGCCGCACCTTCAACTTTAGGGGTCCATAAAAACTAAACAACTCAACTTTAGAGCAAAATATTCTGGATTTGGTCTTTCAATAAGATAATAAACATTTGGTAATTTTTTGGAAAATATCTGAGAGGTCATGAATCACAGGCCCTTTCATTTTGTTTCAATTCATCATACTTTTGAGGATTTTGTTTAAGTCTATCTCTGTATTTTCTCATTCTTTCTTTTGCACTTTCAGTTACTTTCTTTTTCCTAGCCATTACGCTAGAGAGAGAGAAAAAAACTGAATACGTGCATTGAATATTCGAAATTCCTTTTGTTATTTATTCTCTTATTAAAGTTATATTTTAAATGACGTTGAATAAAACAAAAATCTAAAAGTTACTACCTTAACACAATTTTGTCAAATATATGTAAAATAAATATTTAAAACATTTTATTTACATTAACTTGCATGATGATGAGGAACATGATTTGGGCGGATTTTAATTTACATATCTGTCTTAAAATTTAATTTTTTCCAAAAGTTGTATTCACCGTTAATAACTGTGTATCCTCCATTACGACTATACTGTAACGGAGGATTCATATACGGAGTATACAAATATTTATGTTTTGCTTTGCGCATTTTCTTGATTTAGGGTTAGTACAACTTAGTATATCACGGGACGCGGGAGCGTCCCGCCCCGCCAAGAAAACCAAACATAAGCCGCCAAGAAATTTCCTTCGCCAAGAAAAATGTAAAAGAGCGACCAAGGACTGTTTACGCGAGTAACCAAACCGGGATTTTCACCCCTCTGTATCTCAGCCCCATGAAGATCGCTAGAGTTCGTTTTTGGTATACTCAATCTCCAGCGGCCCCTGACGGCACATACTAAAGCAAAATATCCAGGACCCTCAGGGGGAGGGGTGATATATGTTATAATATCGCTATTTTTCGCACTTTTTAAAAATTGTTTGACAGGGGTCCAGACTAAACGGTAACTCGGATTGAGCTCTGCTTTTGCACCCACATTTATTTTGTCCCAAAGCTCGGCATAGGGGGTTTTTCGACCCCCCACCCCCTCC
This sequence comes from Uloborus plumipes, assembly GCA_038373865.1. NCBI lineage: Eukaryota > Metazoa > Arthropoda > Arachnida > Araneae > Uloboridae > Uloborus > Uloborus plumipes. The sequence continues at coordinate 43,914 of JAXGGA010002598.1, read as the reverse complement.
CCCCTCGTTTTTATTTTCCGTATCTTTTCTCCCCGGGGGTCTTTAGTGTTGATTTTTGGTATGAATATTCTCGATGAGACATTGAGGACATTTTCCCAAAATTTACCCCCCGGGGTCATCGCACCCCGGAGTTATTAATGCTTAAAATTGGTCCGATTTCTATCTACTAGCTCTGTTCAACATCTGAGCATTTATGTTTTCATTGTTGGGCCACGAGGAAAGAAAACTCAATGATTTATAATTTCATCTGTTGCCAGTTTCTATTTGTTAACAAATAAAATATTTGTAATTGATTTTATTGCATAAAGCTTTTAAAAGTTATCTTCAATTTAGTTTGTTGGCGGTATATTTCAGGAAGCGTTTGAGAACGTCGATATAGCGTTTGAGAGAGTTGATATAAAATTCAAATAATCATTCCTTGGGAGATTTCAAAAGATCTGCAGGTTCGGATTTCTCCGCCCTGTTTCCAATAATTGCCAATACATGAACTAAAAAATCTCAAAGGTGAATCGACCAGTAGAGCGTGAGGACATGTGCCTGTATGATTTTAGCCGTTGGTACGATGTTATATCAACTCATCTGGAAAAGAACGAGAATCTTACAAAATTGGTATGAAAATGATATTTTTATTCTCTCAAAACTTTGGAGAATAAAAATTAATAATTAATTTTGTAATTATAGTAATTAATTTTGTTCAAACTTTGGAGTGTTGTGTTGTAAATTAAAGACAAGTGGAAAACATTACAAACCAAAATTAAAAGTGTTTCGCGTCTGTTCTTGGAATCTCGTGACAGATTTAAAACTTATCTCTGGCTGAAGTAGAGTCTTGAAATTTTGAACCAAATGTACACAGCCAAGATAACAAAATTCCCGCCGCCAAAAGAACCGTTTGTCCTCCTGCAGGAAAAAATTTGAAAGAGAGAAAAAAAAACAGGCAAAGCGATAATATTGATGCAAAAAGGTGTGATATCTCCCCAAAAACAAGTGTTGTAAAAAAATCCCCCGCCAAGAAAACCTTAAATACTCAGCCTTAAAAAGTTATGATATCGAGTTTTCCCGCCAAGTTTGTGCCAAACTACAACTAACCTGTATGGATAGTTCTTTTAAATTGTTTTCAGTCCTGCCAGGTGGGAATTTTTTACTCATTAAGCAACCACCTCACAAGACAAAGCTTCCCGCCTGGCAGGACTGAAAACAATTTAAAAAACTATCCATACAGGTTAGTTGTAGTTTGGCACAAACTTGGCGGGAAAACTCGATATCATAACTTTTTAAGGCTGAGTATTTAAGGTTTTCTTGGCGGGGGATTTTTTTACAACACTTGTTTTTGGGGAGATGAAATTTACTTAACAAAACGTGACTCAATATCAACAATGAAAAGAAATTAGTACATAAGCAATTCTTATCCTTTAAAACCAAGAACGTAGGATACAAAAAGTAAAGGACCAATTTCACTTCAGAGGGTATAACGCTGAATATCTTCCATGCTAAGTTGCTTTAACTTTCCTATGAAGACCCAGAGTTGAAAATGGCTGACAATAATTCTAAATCTCTGTATTGAGCCCTCAGTACTGCCGTCTATATGAAGTCCTTATACTCAACTAATACGGTAACGGAGGATACCAGAAAGGCTGTGACACGGACTCAAGCGATAATAAAGGCTATATATATATATTTTGTTTGGAAGAATAATTCTTATAAACTATTGAAAAAACATCTAATTATTTAAATTAACCTATTAAACTTGATATATATATGTTTTATTGAAAAAAAAAGTGAATAAGTACATAGGAGGAAATAGGTTGTGACACGTTACGGAGGCATACAAGTATCCCTCCGTTCATTGAAAAAAATGACCTTAGAAACAATAAAATATTATTAACTTTTATCAAATATGTTAGGAAAGGTTTTATATTTTACTATAAATCATAAAAAAATGTTTCAAAACTTTTTTTTTGAAATTAACTACCCTGAACGCAAAAACGCAGGTTTTTTGTATAATGACCCAGTTAAGAACACTGCCTTAGACCCTAATGACCTAACTTGATATCCAATATAGGAAGATATAGATCACCCAGCAAAAAAAGGGGGTATTCTGGAAAAGGAAAAAACTAGTCACGTAAAAAGCACTCATCAAAATTATGAAAACACAACTGAAGCAAAAAATAGCAAACAATGAAATAAATTAAAATTATATCAATAAAAAAGGGAAAGAAAAAAAAGAAACAAAATTGAAACAAAAAAAAATAAATAGTTAACACGAATATCTTTATTCAATCAGGAATAATTTATGTTGCAATGACAAAAGTTAAAAAGATTCAAAAGTAAGTTTTGAAAAAAAAAAGAAAATGTATTGAAGACCATCATAAGTAAAAGCATAAGTATTTTTAAGTTTGTCATAGCTTTTAAGTACAAACACGTTCTTAACAATGTACTTAAGTATTACACAAGCAACGTAATTTAAAAGAGTTTTTAAACATGAATGAATAATCTATTTTTCTTTATTATGCATTATGAGAGTTTTTTAGTTATTAGCCTGCGTTTAGCATTTAATTTCTCTTCAGTATGATTATGACTGACAAATGCTCGAAAAAACGCTTAAAAATTGAAAATTTTTATTTGGGAAGATAAAAAATTAATTCTATGCTAAAATCCATATTTTCCAAAAAATTTACTTTTCACTGCATTGCCTAAGTAAGATAAAGAGATTGTCTTTTGTCCTTCTCCACTCTGTATCTTTCTCTCTTACAATGAGCCAGATTTTGTGAAAAAAGTATATTCTAGTTCAAACTATTTTTAATATAATAAGTAGTAACATAAAATTATAAAATTTATGCCTGAAAAATTTCTACATCAAGCAGCCAGAAGCAAAGGGGTGTAAATGGCAAAATTAAAATTTTGAGACAACTAAGACAAATGATAGCAGAACCTCTGATCCGTTTTGTGGCAAGAGATGATACTAGTAGCCATGGTAAATGCTGATCTATAGCATGACTCAGAAAACTTTTTCCAATGAAGCCTACCTAAGGTCTGATCTTTAACCACGTTTGCTCAAAACTTGAATTTTTCCATTTACATACCTTTGCTTCTCATTGCTTTATACAAAATAGCATGATTCATGATTCCACACTTGTCTGAATTATTATTTTAGTAATACAACAAGCACGGAGAAGGTCAGGATAAGGCAGAAGGTCAGGGGGGGGGGGAAGGTTGTACCCCTCAGAAAACTTGCATTTTACATTATTGGCAATCCTAAAGACTGTTTTGACTAAAAAAATTCTTTCTGGACGGTAATTCTGGCTGCGCTAGTGCGTAACCGGTGATGAAAACGGAAATAATCTTTCTACTGATTTTCGTCTCTGTTTCGGAAAAAAAGTGCCAAATATTGAAAATTTTGATTGTGGGCCTCTGCTCCCTCTTGCCCCCCCCCCTACCCCCTTTCAAACATGTTGGTATAACCCTAAAATAAAATAAATGAAAAAAAAAAAGATTCTTTGACCATGATTTTCGTTTTGATTTTGCAAAACTTCAGGTCTTAAATTTTAAGTTAATTTGGGGGGCACGTGTCCCTCTGTGCCCCCCGACGCTACGCCTATTATACTCACCTATAGTCTTTTGTCTTTTTGAACGCGATTCAATGGATGTCGTGGGCGATTCAGTTCATGTTGACGGTTTGAAGCGTTTTCCTGTTTTTAGCCACCTCTCTCCATAGTTATAATCACATAAATAAGAAAGTGTAACAACCAAAATAGGAGCGCTATTCAGTTCTACTTACTCAAAAGGAGACCATAAACCATAAGACCAAAGACTCTATAGCTTCGCACAAGACTGGACACTTCAAAGACCACATGAAATTGTGTTTACTTTTGTTACGCCATATGGACGGCGTTCCGGCGTTAGTCAATATGATGAAGGGCGCTAAGAAATCGGCGACTCGGAATAAGAATACCAAAGGCGTATGATAACCAACTCCCTTCCCCTTTATCTTTTGCATTTCTGCCCGTTGAGAGGAGACTTTTCCTTCCTCGGCTCTGTCTTAAAACTTATTGTTTCATTTTCAAGCCAAATTTCAGTCCCAATAGGAAAATAAAAGAATTACTCATTCATATAAAGGCAGCCTCACGAAAGAATTTTTTTGAATCTTCTTCAGAACAGGGGCGCAGCGAAGGGTACCTTGCTTATGTAATGGGGGGTTAACCTCCTATTACATTAGCAAGGTGGGAAATTGATCAGAATTACCTGCTGGTCTTAATACCTGCTATTAAGATCAACACACCACGAAAGTTTCCTTCAAAATAGCGTAAAACACCTTTTTTTTTTTTTTCACTTTTCAGGCAAAATTATCACTTCAACTGCTTTTCTTCACAGACATCAAGCGAAAACTCTGAATTTGTTATTTTTTTTTTCGCTTTTAAAGATAGTATTAGGGGTGTCTATATAGAGAGCACTGTCCATCATTTTTAAAATGACAATTCTTTCAACTAGCTATCAGATGATTTTTATCAAACTTCCAACAATGTTGGACTCCACTTGATATAAGCAAGCAGTTTGATCTTACAAAATCTTTTTTTTTTTCATAAACTATTTTTATTTCCTTCTATAACTAATACATAGAAAGAAGTATTCTCTTAATGGAACAACTCAAATTTCGGAGTTCGAGTGCAGAATAGATAAGTCAGTTCCTCCAATTCTAGAAAATATGAATATCTGTGAGACCGATTTTTCGTGGTTATGCATATTTAGAACTCCAATTTCGAAAAACTTTCAGAAGGACGCATCTCTCCCCATCATTAAAGGCTGTCAGAACTTTCATTTTTCAGACTTCAATGTCAGTCCGAGGAAGAGGCTTGCGCACTTCTTTGATAACACTATTGAAATCTCCCCCTCCTCAATTGAGTTTCTGAAATTTAAATTTCAAAAAAATTGCATGGGGAGGAGGGCCACCAAACCTCTCATCTCATTATATAATTAAAAAAAAAATCAGTTGTAAAAAAATATAATAATAGCAATAACAATAAAATTGAGTTTTTCCCTCTTGCGTTAGATAACATAACCTTGCAACACCTCCAACTCGGCTATTTCGATCCATGGACATGCTGTTTCGAGCTTATTATGCTCTCATCAGCATGGAATACGAAATTAGTCGAGTTGGAGGCAAAAATTCTTTTATAAAGCAAAGAGAGCCAAAAAAAACTGGTAGCTAATGTAAAATTAGAATACCAGCGAGCGACCGCACTTGGTACTCGCTGGTATTCTAATTTCATATTAGCTACCAGTTTCTTTGGCTCTCTTTGCTTTATAAGAGAATTTTTGCCTCCAACTCGACTAATTTCGTATTCCATGCTGATGAGAGCAGAATAAGCTCGAAACAGCTGTCCATGGATCGAAATGGTCGAGTTGGAGGTGTATTGCATGTTTCTGCCTTAGCCCTTGCTTGGGGCGGTTACTCACTGCTTTAAACATAACCTTGGACTGAATAAGCATTCTCATTTACACTAATTACCAAAATAATGCATCACAGAAAAAACTATTAAACTAGAAAAGCATTTCCACCAGCATAACTGAGCTTTGACGTATTAAAAATAAATCAGACTCCACTCCCATTTGTTACAGGACACCGTCCCACTTTTATTGTTTGAAATAAATATACTGCCGTACTAAGCGCAAAAGTGGTACGTATATGCAGTCGAGCTCAAACTGATATAATTACTCTTTAAAGTTTTGCGCCACCATGTATTTGATTCAGATGAAACATTTTCAGAATATTTCCCGTTCTCAAATGACCCTATAATTTTGTATTTAGGTAAAATGCGTCACAAAAAGCCCTCTAGTGGCTATAACTCAATTTTGTTAAAAAACGACTTTTGTGCTTAGCACGGCAGTTTATACGTTTACAGTCGTGTCATTTTGAAGTTTTAAAAGGGTGGAGGCAAAGGATTAAATTCAATAAAAATTATAAGACAAAAAAAAAAATAACAAGCGACAATATTAATGCATTATTTTTTCAAAGTCAGTTCAGAGTGCCTCCATCCGGCTAAATGTCATTTAGTTCTCAAATAAAGTTTCTATGGAGTTATATAATTGCACAAAAATGTATGAAAATATTTTCGGAAAAAAAAAATGCATTCCTACTAATGCCATAATAGCAAAGTGAAAAAAGTTGGTTTTTGGTTTCGTAAACAGTAACTTGTTTGTATACTTTTGAAGTTACTCGTAACTTATTTGGCAGAAAAAACATTAAATATTTTTTCAGGTATATTCATATTCTGTATCAGTTTTACGAAGACTTATGTAAAAAAGGAAAGTAGTAATAATATGTTGTAAAGAATGAAAAATTTATCAATCAAATTCAGATTTTTTCACTCAGATTTTTTTACGGAAATTTATTTTACGGCAGAGGTATATTTAAGTCTCATCAATGCATAGATAGCGTAACTGTGTACCAGAGAGGAAGTAATGAAGCATCACATCACATCGTTAAATTTTAGCAATAGTATTCGAAAATCAAATGAGAGTATGATATTTTAAAATTAATGAAATATTAAAAATCTTTACCTGGAAAAAATTTCCGAAAATCCATTTCAATATGCACTTCTCTTTAGTGTTTAACTATTGTACTTCACTTTGAATCATCATCTTGCAACACGTAGAATTTCTCGTCCGCCTTTTTTTTCTGGCGACTAACCCTAGGGCTGCTAGACAAAACGAAATGAGTAGACCATTTACACTGCATTTAATTCTCCAGCCCAACTTAGAAAACCGTGACTAGCACATTTGAGCTGTTCTATTTTAAAAAGGGGTGATAGTTTGATTAAGAAAATGCACCATAGGACTAAGCAAGTAAGCATGCTTAGTTCCGATCCGATAAGGAAGGGAGATAAATTAAAAAAAAAATCAACTGAAACCAACCTATATAATACTAATAAAAAATAATCCAACGGAAAAAAAAAAAAAAAACTCGTATTCCTCAATTGGGAAAAAGAAGAAAAAAACTTTTCACTTTTTTTTTTCTTTTTGGCAATGTCTACGTGCTCGGCGCCTCTTACTGTGGTATCATTGCCACGGAGTGATCATTGCACTCTGAACGAGGATAAGTTTATTCATTTGGTTCTTGACATTTTTCTGCGATATTTCACTTTAAATTTTTTTTTCTTCGTATGCTCAGATTAAAAAATGTGCTGTAATTGCGTATTTAATGGTATGTCATTATGCTTTTACTTTGAAAAAAAGATGAATTAATAAAGTCACCCCCCCTAAAAAAACATAACTATTGTCATATACTTTGTCGAAAACCTCATAAATTGTTTCAAGTTTTTGCACATTTTTAAATTTTCGGTGCTGTAAAATCTGCTCTGAAATGAGCAAAAAACCCCAGCATTTTTGAAATAAATTTTCAAAATTTTCCGAAGGCATGCCCCTCGGACCCCTCATTGACCGGGGAATACCCCCTCCCTAGATTCCTGATATTGTTGCCCCCCCCCCCCAGAACGCACAGCCTGAATCCGCCTATGTATGGGCCCCAGCAAGGAGTGCACTTGCACCCCCCTGACTTCTGATTGAAAATATTTGGTGAGTATTTTTTTTTTTGTAATATTTTTTTGTATAAAAAGTATTTTGTAGTGCAAAACAATTTTTTGCAAAAATTTGTTAGTTTTTTTTTTTTGTCATTTCTCAATACAAACACATTTTTTTTTGCTAATTTTTTCAGCAAACTGTTTTTTGCTGCTTTTTTAAAGTTAAAAACAAAAATGCGCTCAAATTCCTTTTTGGAACCTTTTTTTTTTTTTTTGGCTGCTTCTTTTTGACCACAAAAGTTGTTTTAGTCCAATTAGCCCCCCACCTCCCCTGCGTATGATATTATGCCAGCGCTCATGAAGAAAACACAAATAAAAACACATCTGCTTACATTTGTTTCATGTCAATTTAAAATCAGTTGCACTCCAAATTTGGTAATGTAATAGCAGAAAGAAAAGTTAATCCCTTACCCTTGAATATTTAGTGACTTCAAATATCACTAATTCACAGTACATATTTATACAGAACAAATTCCCTCAAATTCAATTGCCCTTTCATAGCGTTTTCTCATACATGAGATTATAAACGAGCCTTCGATTGACCTTGAAAGGATTTCAGAAACCTCTCGGAAATGCCATAAGGAAAAATTTGTGGCAATGAAATGAAACATTAAGCAATATTTAGTGAAAGCGAGCGCACTTAAGTTGCTTGAAGTAACCATTACTCTGCCAAGAAGAAAAAAGTTTATGCATTTCTCCCGTAGTGTACAATTTCGCTAACTTATATTATGCCAAGAAGTACCATACACCAAGATTCCATAAAAAGCCTAAGCAAATTATCCTTTTCCCCTTTCTGAAATCCGTCCTTTTAATTCTACAGGCCCGTCATTTAGGGTGGGGGGCAGGGGGGTCGATTGCCCCCCCCCATGCTTTGAGAAATCAATGCATTTTCATATAAGTGGGCATGGTTTTTAATGTTTTCCGATCAAATTGCATTGTGTTTGGACCCTTTGCCCCCCCCCCCCCGGAAAAACTTGAAATGACGTCCCTGTAATTCTATTACTTTTTGAACTAGGCGTTAAATTCAGTCATTTTCCGCGTAGTTCTGCCATATCTCATAGATGGCAGCACGAGTGAATTCCAAAATTTTTAAATGCGATTTTTACAGAATTTACGAAATATAGATTGACATTGTGTATGAACTATTTCTGGAATACAAAAGTGGTCAATTAAAAAACAAGGCTCCTGACAAGTTAGTTTCGAGGTTTTTAAAAGTAATAACACAAATAACGGGATTAAGGAAATTAAGGATTAAGGAGATTAAGGAAATTGAAAACTAACTTCAAAACAACGTTTTGAAAATGGATGAAAATTTTTGAACTTGGTTTTTACTTATTCACTTATTTTTTCGGCACACAAAGAAAATACATGCATACATAAAAACAAAATGAATTTTAGTTTATATTGTTCATAAGAATAGTGACACATAAACAAATTAATTTTTAATTTTTTTAAGGTGATTGCGAAATCAACGACAAAAATATGGATTGAAACTCTGTTGTAACTGTTTTTCGAACACGAAAGGGGTCAAATTCATAAATAAATCTTTTAATGTTCATTGCTTTTCCTGAGAGGAGAGGGCAGGATTAAAACTATTAAAATTTGATAACACTACAAGTTAGATTTGAGATTTTTAATTAGAAATTACACAAATAACTTTTAAAAATATGACATAAAATTGTAAAGATAATTTTTAGACTTCAAAATGGGTGTAATTAATGAAATAACACTTCAGATCCAAATTTTGCTGTTTTCAGCGGTAAGGGAGAGGGGGGGGGGGGATGTGACTGAAAAAGGAAGCTCAAAACAACATTAGGAAAAATGGGTGAGAAACTTCGACTTAATTTTTTTCCTATTCACTTTTTTGCCCGGCACATGAAGCTCATACGTAGGTACATTACGAAGCATTGAAATAATGACACTTTCGATGAAAAATGTCTAACCATGCAAAATGATCAACAAAAATTCATAACACAAAAATAATTTATTTTGATGAAAAATTTTAAAGACATTTAAATGAACAATAAATTTCAGTGCAAAATATAACTTTTAGATATGTAAGTGTTATAAGGATATAAAGTTTTTAATTTTTCTGAAAAACAAAAACATATGAAATAAAGTTAAAAGAAAAAACTTTAAGTTAAAAAATTAGCGCACACGTATTTTAGATTTGCACACTATTCTTATGAACAATATAAACTAAAATTCATTTTGTTTTTATGTATGCATGTATTTTCTTTGTGTGCCGAAAAAATAAGTGAATAAGTAAAAACCAAGTTCAAAAATTTTCAGCCATTTTCAAAACGTTGTTTTGAAGTTAGTTTTCAATTTCCTTAATCTCCTTAATCCTTAATTTCCTTAATCCCGTTATTTGTGTTATTACTTTTAAAAATCTCGAAACTAACTTGTCAGGAGCCTTGTTTTTTAATTGACCACTTTTGTATTCCAGAAATAGTTCATACACAATGTCAATCTATATTTCGTAAATTCTGTAAAAATCGCATTTAAAAATTTTGGAATTCACTCGTGCTGCCATCTATGAGATATGGCAGAAAATGACTGAATTTAACGCCTAGTCTTTTTGAGAAAAAATAAAGTATAAAAAATAAATAAATAAAATAAAATGAATAAAACTGTCTAAAAAGGAAAAAAAAGAAAGATTTTTCTTTCGAAGTTAAAACCAATAAGGGGAGTTAGACTCTCGGGTTCTGAGGAAATTCCCCCCCCCCCCTACACTTACACATAAATACACCCTTGAAAAGAAGGGCAGGAACTGGATATCCATGTAAATTATGTCTTGATCTTGCTCCCTCTGCTAACGTTACCACAGATAGCCAACAATTGTGTTTCCCAGAGTTCAACGTCAAAAAAATTTCTGGAGAGTCTCCGCACCTTCTCCAGTCTCTTAATGTCACAAAAGATATCCTAAAATTGCCTTCAATTTTGAAAAATTTAAAGGATGAGCCGGAGTCCCCGACCCGCACTGTCACCAACAACAACTTAATATTAACTTTAATTATGGAAAAGTATTCGGAGAGGAGTCCTCCGCCGGGAGCGCCATTTAGGGGGTCAATTGCCCACCACCCCCCTCACCTAGCTTTGGAAAAATTAATCTTTTTCAAAAATATGAAGTGGCTTCTGCTGTTTAACCGCAAAAATTACATTGAGTACGTATTAAGTACATATGACAAAAGGAGTAGACACCCTTTGTCAACACCCCCCCCCCCCTTCAGGAAAAACTCGAAATGACTGGCACCCCTCCAAATTCCTCAAATTGCGAGCTTGATCTGGACCATCTGAACCAAAATGTTGTTAGATTGTTGGTCCGTCTCGCCTTGTCTCCAAAAACTTACAATGTGACCCTTGGGTAAAAAAAAAGATTGGAGATCCTTGCTCTGAGAGACTAGACTTATATTATTTTGATTTAAATATGGTTACTAAATTATTTTGATATCGATCAAACAGAAAATGCGTTTTATTTATAAATAATATACTTCTCTTTTTCTCTTTCAAAAGGTTCGGGTAGGGGAGTGCCCCCCGCTGCTCCAATGCTTTTTGACACAGAAAAGAAACTTAGAAATGGGATAAAATCAGACACTTTAATATTTTGAAGTATGGACCCTTTTTGCACAATAGGCACTATTTCACTAAATGTTTTATTTAAAAATCATAATTAATTAATGATTAATTGTAGCGAGTTGAAATTAAGAATGCGGGATTCGGGATCAGAGCTGTTGCAAAATAATAGTATTTGACAGAACCTTTTAATAGTTTACGCCGCACGCAATAGATGGCGTGGCTATAGTTGTTTTCTTTTCGTCCAGAAAAGTTTGTTTCAAAATGGCGGGGTTGACAAGTGTAAGTCGATTGCTGGAGCGACATAAGAATGATTTTAACGACTTGGATACTTCGATATTAATTCAAAAACTCGAAAATGCAGGTGTAATAACTTCCGAAGAGAAGAGGCACCTCGAAGAAGCGAATTCTCCTTCGAAAATCACCGATTCACTTGTTAATTTAATTTCCCGCAAAGGATACTCCGCGTTTCAAGATCTGTGTTTATCTTTGGAAAGTGTATGCCCTCATCTTCTAACGAAGTTTGCCCTGGATATTGCGGGTAAGTGAAATGTCTTCTATATATGCAAGACGATGTTGAAATAATTTGTTGCATACATAATAAATGTCATTTTTTTGGCGCGAAAGTCAGGTGTTGGCTTCGTTACAAAAATCGCACACGTGTTCGGGATGTTTACATGGCTGTCGTGGTTTTTCCATTTGGAATCTTCCTACTCTTAAAGTTAAAATATTAAACTGGAAAAAATTTAACAGTAATATAATGTTTTGTTTAAAAGTTAAACATTGAGAAAAAGTTTTATTACAAAAAGAAAATGTCTGGAAATAAGATAATAGAAAAAGTGATCTTCTCTTTATTTTTTTTTTTAATTTGACATATTCTGAAATTTAAAATATTAAGTCTTCAGGTAGAAAAAAAAGCAGGTTTTTTGTTCTAAGGTTTCAAATTTATTATATGTTGCACAATTTTGTAATGTGTACGTTCATGAAAATTTTCCTTGGATCATTAGTTTTTTTTCCTGTACAACTAGGAGAAACATTTACAAGACAGGCTTCATCTGGCTTTGAAAAATTCAATGTTTTTTTTTTCTCAGTTGTGTATTTTGTCGTATTTATACGTTCATGCACGGACCGATTTACACACTTGGGTAGCCTGGGGCACAGACAAAAATGGTGCCCCCCCCAAATTTAAATCCCCCTATTTTTATTTAAATACTCGCCTTATATGAAGGCGAAATTAAGTCGTTTTATTTAATTATTTAAAAAATCGCGTTTATATATGAAGGCGAAATTGAATTTATTTTCAATAAAATAAAGAAAAGTCATTTTTGTCAGTTATAAAACAAATCCTTTAGTTCGAGGCCCTGAATACGGGTCTCTTAAAAAAAACCAAATGACAGACATTTGGTGCCTACTTTCGTTGGGGGCCACGAACTCCTTGCCGTTTATATGCCGTAGATAAGCAGTTCCTGCATACATACAATGAGTAGTTTGAAAGAATAGACATATCTCTCATGGGCACCCCTATCTATCTATAGATATATAGGTGTGCTCATGAGAGGGGGGCGGCTCATGACGTTGTTCTCTGAGACGTTAAAATTTTTTAGCAAATTGTTTAAAGGTTACGTGTTTTTTTTTTTTTTTTTTTTTTTTTTTTGTAGGGTAGAGGCAATTGAAAATGCGCGCTATTGATTTGGGGGGGGAGGTGGGGAGTGCAGCCCTGAATATGTGTAACCAAGCCTGTCATTTCAATTTTTGCCGTAAGCCAAATGTGTATATTCGATAAAAATTTCATCGGAAAACAACAAAAACCACGCCCACTTTCTGTAAAAAGATTGACTTATCAAAGTCTGGGGAAATTGTCCGCTGTTAGTGACGGGACTGTGTATAACTATTTTATGACTTCATAACCTAAGAGCACCCTAACGATAACGACCCTCTGACTGTGAGCCTGTCCCTTTATATTTTTGATTCTACGTCTTCCTTGTCTCTTAGATTCGTTGTTAACTTGTTTTTCTTTGACTGTCCTGTATCATATTTAGCGTTTCGAATAGTATCTTCGACGCGAATAAATATAATAACGTAGGGGACCTTTATCATATTAATCTGTGACATATAATATTTGTTTTGGTTGTTGTGCTGTTTAAAATATAGCTTTAAAAAATGTGCCGCATTTTTAAAAATCACTTAAATACGAATCAATGCCGACGCATTTTGAGGGGTAGTCATCCCTTTCAACAGCGATGGTGCCCCCTAATTAAAGTTATCCATCCCAAAACGAACGATTCATCCAAAAGGGCATGGAAAAGATGCAAAATTTTAGAGGCGTTGGGAGGGCGTGGCTCAGATATTTTCCCCATAGTTTAGCAGGGTATATTTCCTATGAAAAGCAATTTCATTGAAGATTCGAGTTATTAAAAGTTGACATTTTTACTAACTTATTTATTAATGGCTGAAGAAAAAATGATTTTACATTTTTGCCAAATAAAGTACTAAAAACTAGGATGTACTATTTTCTAGGGGGGGGGGAGGTCTGCTTTAACCCCTGCCCCTATATAGACGCCCATGCTAGAGATCAAGATGCATCAAACATTATAATGAAGTTGGCGTAGACTGCCTCATGACCACGCCCCCTCTTGTGGTTATTTTTTTATGTTTGTTTAGGTCTTTTTCAAAATGTGACAAATTGCACCATTCCTCGTGAATCAACTACAAATGACATATTGTGCAGGTACACTACAAACGCTGCAGTGAAAGCTTCTTCTCAACTGAAAAATAGACAAGTATCGGAAATATACAACGGCATAATAACATTGATAATACTTCCCTAAAATTTAAGCAGCACAAAGCAAATAAAACAGTGCATGACTGTATTGCAAGGCTAAACTTCTTCATTTTATTTATTTATTTTTCTTTTTTTTTCTTTAATTAATTAATTTATTTATTTTCGTGATGCCTCACGTATCTTTTGGTAGACATAGATAAGTATGCTTTCTTGTATTTTATTTATTTTTTAATCATTCAGCAAAGTTCTGAGTTTCATTCGGTAAATTAAAAATTTTCTCTTCAAAAACAGGCAACCTTACTATCATTTTCTGAAAAGTAATCAATACTAGATATAATAACGCAGTTTATATAAAGTTCCCAAAAATTAGCATAAAAGTCAAATTTTTCAATAAAAACAGAAAGAAAAAAGCAAGAAAGAAAAAGTGCTTGAAATTCTATTTGCACAAAAAAAGGAAGAAATTATGAACTCAAAGAAACTATACTTTATTCTGTCATGCACACCTTAAACCAATGGATGGTATAAAATATTTCTAAAAGAACAAAACAATAGGAGGTCATAGTGACCTCCCATTAGCTCAGATCTAGGGGGGTGCAGCTGCACACCCCTGCACCCCCCTAGCTACGCCCTTGCTCGTGAATCAACTACAAATGACATATTGTGCAGGTACACTACAAACGCTGCAGTGAAAGCTTCTTCTCAACTGAAAAAAACAAGTATCGGAAATATAAAACGGCATAATAACGTTGATAATACTTCCCGAAAATCTAAGCAGCGCAAAGCAAACAAAACTGCATACTGTAACCCTTTATAAATATTTCTTAAATTTTAATTTTCTAAACCAAATTAAATGAAATTTGTTTGTTCATTTAAACATTTGCGTAAGATTTTTTTTTTTTTTCAATTTAAAGTTTTAGTCAAATACATCGTTTGTACAGTAAACTTAAACATTTTAAACATACTTGACTTGAAAATAATGCTCTTTAGTGGATATTATTGAAACACAACTGCACAATAGATAAAATAAAACTATTTAAAGATTAAAATTCTTATCTTCTTACAAGCAAGTTAATTGAATATGTTTATAAATTTACAACTAACTTTTAAATTTGTTATTTTTTTTATGAAATACGAATTTTAAATTATTAACAATCTCTTTTTCTTTTAGATAAACAGTAAAATCCCATATTTTTTGTTCAACTTTGTTTTAAGATTTGTTGTATATTTCGTCACTTGAGAGGATGGAGGGCTCCAAAAGCTGTCGTTTTGTTTTGGAAAATTGGGATATATTATTGGGTTTTAACGTCAGTTAGTTAAATGACCTTCTCTTAAAACTTTAGAACACGACTTCAAAAATTGGGACGGACCACCACAACAGTCTATTAAACACACTTATTAAGTAATTTTTTCCGTCTTTAAATACATGAATCAATCAGTTTAATCATTTTTCTTTCGATTTTCAATTTTACACTTAAAAACAGTGAAGGTGCAAGTCTCTTTTGCTTTTAGAAGTGAGGGTGCTCTTGCCCCCTCGAACGAGCCGTCTATGTTAGCGTGCCTAAAGGATAAATTGTGACGAAAATAACTGCAAATAGGCAACTCAAGGCTGTAGTAGAAGCCTTCTGTCAGCTGGCCCCCTGTAATAAAACTCTAGATTAACGGTCGCTAGTCGCCAATAGGCGATTATTTCATTGAATATGGCTACCAAAGAATGAGAGTACAGTCAGTCAAAGGTGGCGACTATTATTCTATCTGTGGGCTGTTGGCACCATTTGAGACTTTCTTTTGAGTTTCTAGTAAGCGTTGTCCCTGATTTTGCACAAATTAAAAAAAAAAAAAATCGTCGTTTATTTTCGATCTAATACTTTATTTTTTAGATCTAATAACAGAATAAATTTTTTCTAACATGGGGCTGGAGGGGGGGGGGGGGGGGCGTGCTAGACGACGTAAATTTTCTGACTTCTGAATAATCGAAAAACTAATGACTAAATAAACAATATCGAACTACATTTCCGATCCCTCCTTATAGCTTTTAGTGAATTGTTTTTCGGTTAAAACGAACTGATTTTAAAGATGCTCGGAATTTGTTTTTACGAGGTTCGTCTGCATTGATATTTATTCACATTAAAAAAAAAAAAAAAATGCATTGGTCACTCATTGCTTTTGGAGGAAAACAATCATATATTTAGCACCATATATTTATAACCTTAAACTTTGACCTATTCTCAAGCACAGAAAAATCGGATATGTATATAAAAAAAAAACTAAACTTTTTCTCATTTTGTACTCAAACATATTTGAAGAGTAATTGTAGTAATGAATAATGTAGTGAAGAAGCACTTTTTTTGTGCTTGTGATAATGTTTATTTTTATATATTCTAATACTATTTAGGTACTTTTTAAAGATAGTTTTCGACAGAATTATATACGTTTTAAAGAAACGGGTTCTTGGTTTTCGATAATATTAATTCTTCGGTAATATTATTTTTCACAAAATTCTAGAAACAGGACAAAATATCCTGGATTGACTCCTGGTACAACTAACATATTCTGAAATTGATACGAAAATTGAAGACATCAACTATCAAAATTATCTTAACTTTGAAAAAATGACCCTCTATAAGCATTATTAATTTTTAGAATATGTGGTGTCACCCTTCTTGTAATCTTCTCCTTCCCCCCTTTCACAAACTCTCAATTTCATGAACCCCCCTCAACGCGTCACATCATTTATGCACAGCCCTTTACGCCGCATTAAAAGTATGCATTAATTTAATATCTCCTTACGAATGCTCTAGTGGCTCGAATTCGAGAGGTTCTTGACTTCCCCTTTTCTGCCTATATTTTTCGACAACTATATACGTTTTATAGAAACAGGTTCTTAGTTTTGGACGCTATTATTTTTCACAAAATTCCATTTTAGTTTTTGCATAATTCCTAACTATTTTTCAAGAAATTCTAAAAACAGAACCCGGACAAAATATCCTGGATTGACTCCTGACACAACTAACATATCCTGAAAGTTACACGAAAATTGATGACATCAACTATCAAAATTGTCCAACTTAGAAAAAATGACCCTCTATAAGCATATTAATTTTTAGAATATGTGGTGTCACCCTTCTTGTAATCTTCTCCCTCCCCCTTTCACAAACTCTCAATTTCACGAACGCCCCTCAACGCGTCACATCATTTATGCACAGCCCCTTACGCCGCATTAAAAGTATGCATTAATTTAATATCTCCTTACGAATGATCTCGTGGCTCGGATTCGAGAGGTTCTTGACTTCCCCTTTTCTGGTTTAACCGCAGCTTTTCATCTTCTTTATTGCCTCCTTACCTTAATGCGTAACTGGCCTTTTGTTTTCTTATTATTTCCTTCCCTCGGATACAGCTGCTTAGTATTCCGTGCGCGACAATCGATGGTGGGAACTTGAATACATTTGAAATTCAAATTCCTATTTGGACAAGCGGTGTCGCTTTTGCCCGGTGTTAAACGCTATTTTTGAAAGATCCTGGACGTTCTCGTGGGCTCAAATCCTTTAAGAGTTATATTTAACCCATTAATGCCTAGCGTCCCTTTTTAGGGACGGTCCAAAAAAGGGTCTGAATTTCCCCAAAATGAACATTTCAACCAAATAATAGTGTTCAATGAGTACCTTGATATTGTTTCAATTCGTTATTAACAGATTGCAGCACATAACCATTGTAAAGTGTGTCCTGTAGCAGTTTTAATATGACCTTTATCAAAAATGACATCGTTCGCAATCTCAAGAAAAAAAGCTAAGTTTTCAAAGTTATTCCCAGCTTCGCAGTTTATGTTAATTGCTCATTTTATTTCTTCTTATAAAATGTCCTTTTAAATACTATATCGTAGGCAGAAAAATTTTTTAGTAAAACAAGTATGTACCCTCTGAGGTCTATAGTAACTTTTAAGGGACGATTTTTCTTTCCTTAATAAAACAATTATTTTTACATAATATTTTTTTTATTATTTTTCCCGTCCATTTAACACTGTCTGTAACCAGTATACAAAATATCTTTGGAAAAAAAATGTCAGGCATTAATGGGTTAAAAGAGTTATTTTTAATAAAGAACGGAATTGGTGACCGGCTGTGTCATCAGTAAGAAGCTAGATTATTGTTGTAGGAAGACAGAAAACGTTAAAAACAAAAAATTGCAAATCTTTTGCTGTTTATTCACCTCTGCTTAGATTATCGCCTCATACGTTAAACCAAAAGTATTCCTCCCTTTTAACATTTATTAACCCTTTAACTGTCAAGTTATTTTGATTTTTAACACTTTTCCAAGCACAAACCTGAGAAACAGTCGGGTTTGACAAAGAGATGAAGCCGAAATAAACGTCTCCCGATATATATTCGGGTATAACAATTCGATGCACTCAAAAAAAAAAAAAAAAAAAAAAAACCGAGACTGTCTCGGGCATGACAGTTAAAGGGTTAATCCTGCTATCAAGAACGGCATTTTATTACGTATTCCTTTACTTCACATCTTGGTTTGCACAAATAGACCTCCTATGTTTTGGACTTCAAATCTCGAAACGTATCCTGAGAAGAGTCCTAAACCTCCCGTCTGTCAGCATCAAATGTGTCTAAAAATGCCTTTTTCAACTTAAATCATGAAAATTTACCAGTGGCGACTGGCGAGTCCCTCAATGTAATTACAATTTTGATGTTAAAATATTTCATCCGTTATTATTATTATCATCAAGGAAAACTTTTCAAAGGTAACAGATTACAGCTCTCTTTGGTGGTTATAATTATGTTTGTATGTAACTGCTTATTGCATGGACTACTTACTTGTATTAAAACAGTTCTGCAGCAATATCCAATATAGCAATGCTATTTTTATGTCTCCTTAAATTTGCAAATGTGACATACAATGGCTCGGTATTCTTTGGCCTTTTGAATTTCGGTAAATTGAAGTTTTTTCCAGCATGCCATTGATTTGGCCAACATGTCGTTATCTCAAATATCGTCCGGTAAAAGAAAGATAAAAGTTCTCATTTTTTTCCCTTTCTTGTCATACGACATTCTCCTTAATAATAAGTCTAGAATGTTGAACTCGTGTCCAATCAAAGATGTTCAACTCTGATTTCTTGAAATCCAGTTTTCTCCTGGTGTGTGCAATGTTTCTTCTTTTTTTAAGTGTTGCCTTAAACATATTAATTCAAATTTAGTGTCCCTTTAATGTGTGGTTGTATCCATGAGTTGTAACAAGATTTTACTATATTGCGAAGAAAAACCATGACTATCATGTATTGAATGAAAGCAAGGACTGTTACTGTGAAAAATGTCAACTTGCTCGCGTGTGACATGAAAAGAAGCTCTAGACCCGACAGGAGCCGGCCGATCTCTCGGACCTCAGGTTGTTTACAAGGTCAAAGAACCCGCGACACTATTCCTTCGGAATTTGTTTGGAGGGACTGGAAAGTTTTGAAAGATTCCAGATGATCGGGGGATTAGTGGGAGGAACGCTCTCTCCCTTGTAGTTTAGAAGTAAAATGGAGGAACGCTGGAAGGTCCCTCTTTCTCCCGCATTGCTGTTCTTAGAACAGCAGGAACTGATACGGGGGAGGAGAAGGTCAGAATTCGTAAACGAAACTTTTGCTGTATACACAGAGGAGATTTTATGATCTTGAAGGTTCTGCCAGCCCAAAAATGACCATTTTTTAAAAAAGGAAAAAAAAAGTGTTATGTTATGTAATAGAATTCAAGGTCTGTAAAAATGTTTCATTATTGATTCTACGATAATTGAAAACGATAAAAAAAGTTATAGTCAAATAAGTACACTTCAAGTAATATTGTCAGAAACGGAAGCTAAATTTAGAACACTGCAAAGAGACCCTAAAGGTTAGTAAAAAAAAAAGCAAAAAAAAGTAAAGGTATTAACGATTTTAGTCAAAGAATGTAAGCTACTAACATGGAAAATTTTTGCCTCAAATATTGTCAAATACATTAATTAATACAAGAGAAATCCTTAAGAGATTTTTTCTAAAAAATTACTTATCACAAGATTTGGATTTACGTCCGATCTCATAACTTGAAAAGTTTTACACCTTCAACCTTATATTTTCAGATAATGTTCTTCACATTCATAGGTTCTGAATTATAATCTAAGCTTTATGTTATTATTTGAAAATTTTGCCGGTATTTATCCGAGAAATATTGTGAAGGTTTTTCTGTGAAAAATTAATGAACATCAATAAAATTGACATATTTTTAATTTTGGGACTTACATACCTTGGAAACTTATAGTTCAGAATACAGGTTTGCAATACAGTAACAGTAGCTTACAGTGGAAAGGATTTTTAAATATATCGAGCTGAAATGAATTTTGGCATGAACCGTAAAATCAGCTGTATTTAGCTCAAATTTCCTATTTTCTAAAAAATTCTTATGAAAACAATTTTTTTTTTGTAAATTTTTTCTTTTATCCTCTCGTTATTTGAAAAAAAAAAAAAAAAAAAAAAAAAAAAAAAAACGTTCATATAGGCAATATTTGATTGAAAAAAAAGGTACTTCAAAAGTAGATATTTTCGCGTTGCGGAAATATCTACTTTTGAATGCGAAATTTCGTAAAACTGCGGCTTATTACTTTAATTTTGAAAGTTTCTATGGGGAAGGTTTTGATTCTATCAGCCCATTCTCGAGCTCAACTTTCTTCTCCGAACACCACCAAAGATGTATTAAAAATGCGTTGTTTTTTAAGGGCTTCACAGAGATGTAATTACCACTTCTCGGAGACCTCCCCTACAAAAAAAAAAAAAAAAAAATGCCATTTAAACCCACTTAGCAACAAAATAATGCTTTTTTTTTTTTTTTAATTAATAGTACCATTATTTGCATTTGACTGTAATTTGTGAAAGCGCCGTTTTCCAGTCCCAGAACAATGCCTTTCAAGCACAACCCGTTTCCTTGAAAGGTGATATAAAAATTGCGACAGCTTGCAATAAAATTCGAGCTAACCTGCCGCGATGTCATTGTACCGTGACCAAAGACAGGTGTGCCTCCTGTGGTGTGTTACCGAGGGTGGGCGAGAGACTACGGTTAAATGGGATTTGTTTTCCTTCAGATGTTCATCGTCTGCTTGAAGCATTTATGTCTATCTCGGGCTCAGTCGTCGGTTGGTATTCGGGAATTTATGTTCTGACACTTAAAGCTTGGAGGGTTCTTCATTGAAGCGGGTCTTGAGTACCGTTTTCGAAACTTGAAAAGGCTTGTGTCACTTTAACAAGCTTCAAAGATTTGTAATATGTAGAAACCCGATTTTACGGGTGTACCCGTTTTCTTTCGAACCAGTAATTAACAGGCGCTGATTTGTTTTCAGACTCAGGGTGAAAACGCAATCTTGAAAAATACTGCTAACATTGATGTACAGATGGTTCTCGGCAAAAAATTTGATTCTGTCCGGAATCGCGCTAGATACGAATCGGACGTTGTTTTCGCTGAGTTTGACAACTACATTTTAATAAGTTACGCTTGAAATAAATCGAAAATTGTTATACTGACCTTGATTGGAAATAATGCCGATAGTGCTTTACGACAGTTGTTGCGAACGAGTGCCACATGCAAACGTTTTTTTCTCGCTGCACGATTGCTATATTTTAAGAAATAATGTAAAGAATCATAATAGTGTTGGTATTCAGAGAATACCACTGATAGAAACTGATGCTGATTAGCTTTAGCGCTTAATTGCTCACTTAGCGACCTTTGATATTGAAGAGAAAGAGAGAGAATTCTCATGATAGACACCTAAAAACGGTTCGTGATGAACACGACATACTAATTCTGTAAGTATCCCCTTTTTTCGCTATGCTCCTATTGTTAGCAGGGTTTGAAAAAACACGGGATTTTCGGGTTTTTTTTATGAAAAACCCAGGTTTTTTCGGGTTTTTCAAGAATCATTTCAATATCATTCTCTATTCAAACATTGAAAACAGTGGCGTAATCTAGGGGGGGCATAGGGGGGCAAGTGCCCCCCTACTTTTTTTGGTCCAGGGGCAAAGTTATTATTTTGCCCCCCTAGTTTTTAAGTGAAAATTTTTTTTTTTAATTGTTTGTCAAATGATGCATACCTTATTTTCAAACGAGAAAAAATGTAATTTCCTAAATGTAACCATTGTAGGAAAAGACGGGACACAATACAATACAATACAATACAATACAAATGCGACGACCAGCAGCAGGCTCTGGGCCCAACTGGGCTGCTCCTAGTCAAATTAAAGACCCCAATGAAGTTCAATGGCCTTCTTAAAGCTATCTACTCCATTGCTCCTTACCGCCTCTTCCGGTAAACTGTTCCAAGTTCCCACTTTTTTAACACAGAGACAGTCTCGGTACAAGGAAGCAACCTCTCTTCCTGATAGCAAGCCCCCACCCCCTTTTCCTTGGAAACTGCTTTTAAGCAATAAATAGGGTCTGATTTTATCCATAAGACCTCCCTAAACATACATGGTCAAACAAGGGGCCCTGAAAGGACAAAATCTGTTTAATTTACGTTGCTTAAGGTATCTTTGAAAAAAGCAATTTGAACGAAAAAAGATGATAAAATTGCACAATAAAACAATACTTGTAGCTGATACTTGAAAGTTGTTTGGCAAATTTAATTGATGTTTTTCTTTTTCAATTTCTTTTTATTATTTTGTAAAGAAACATTTACATGACATTTTTTAAAATAAATGTTACAGTACAGCCCCCCCCCCTCCCCCCTCGACTCTGATTCAGATTAGCCCTCTCTCTGTTTTTACTTCCCCTTTTTTTTTAATTGCAACACTGACAATCCGCTGTAGTTATTTAGATGTAGCCGAAGCCCGGAACACAGTTCTGATTCCATTACTTTCTACAGTTTAAGCTGACCTACGATGGGCATGATTCCCTTGAGAGCCGGCTTCTGAGTTGACGCTCAAGGTAATCTTTCAGCTTTGACGGTGCCTTGGATCCTTGATGGTTGCGTGGAAGTCAGTCCCTTTAAAGTTGTGAGAAGGACTGGAAGCTTATCTTGGTATAAAGAGTTAAGATAGTGTTCTTTAACATCTGTCATTATTTATGGAAGCTATTGGCTATTATTAGTTTCTTCCACTATTATATGGATCAGACTAAGATCTAGATCAGACCACCATGGAAGGCGTATGGGAATATCTAACTCTTTCCCACGATTTTTTCACTCAAGTTATGAATAACTGGACGCCGCAGATAACAAAAATTTCTCATGAATGGAAAGGTACAGCTACTTGACTTTGTCGGATTATCTTTGTCGGGTTATTTCTATAGGTAATCCGGTAACCTTTAGTACTTTATTTATCGCTTCACAATATGTACGTGTGTTGTCGGATTGCCTTTGTCAGTTGTCGGATTATTAATTAAGTTAATTTTTATTGCTTTACTATGCATGTGTGTGGTACACCGCAAAACTAGGAGGCGTGTACAGACTATCTGTCTCCGGTTAATTAACAAATAGAATGTCTAGTCTATCTGAGCATCTGTCACAGCAACATATATCCCGCCAATCGAAAAAATTGTTCTTAAAAAGATGCACGCCTACACCTTGAGCCCCTGTTAATTAGGATACGCTGATGAAACTAATTTTGAATTTTGATTGGAAAAAGAGTCCACTTGTTGATTCGGTTCTACAAGGGTACAGGGCACGTCAAGCCACTAGTCAATACTAGAGTAGAGTTGCAGTGTCAGAAGATCCATCTCCAGTTTCCTCCAAGTTTGGCAAAGACAAAAAGTTACCAAGTAGAAGATAATAGATCTCTAACAAATAGGTTAGTCTTTCTACTTTTATCTCTTAACATTTTGTCTAAATATTTACAGTCACCAAAAATAAATTATAACAACGTATAATCAAGGAAACAAAGAGTATCTTAAAAAATCTTAGAACAGATCAAGAGTTTGAAAATTTGTGGAAAACTACTTCCGATCTTTCTACGGCTATGGGATTCAAACCTCCTCACATTCAAAGACACAAGCGTGTGCCCCAGAAATTAGGAGGCGGAGATAAACAATCTACAACTACTCCGAAAGACCACTATAGAATCGAAAATTATTTTAAAGTTTTAGATGTAATTATTAATGAAATTGAGCAATTGTGGCGTTTTCAGATGTCTTGACAGAAAATGAACCTAGAATCCAAAGTTTGGAACTGATTTCCAATTTGTACGGTTTAAATTTAGAAGAAATCAAAACTGAAGTTCAAATTTTTAATCGCATTTAAAAAGCTCAACAGAGACGGATAACTTGGAAAACAAAATCAAATACATTAAGCAACACGATATAAGAAATGGATTTATAAGTCTTCATACATTGTATAAAACTTTCTTATGCATACCAATGAACACCGTATCAAGTGAAAGAAGCTTTTCTTCATTAAAAAGACTCAAAACGTATCTGCGCTGCACAACAGGGCAAGAAAGATTCAGACCTTGCGTTATTAAACATTGAAAGGGACATTATAATACACTGGCGGAAAAAAAAAATCCCAACACCAAGAAAAAATTGCCGTAGAGTAATGAAATTTGGGTAATGCAGTTGTCTAGTTAACATGTTTAATTGATTAAATGTACAAGATCACTGGCTAATTTAAGCTCAAGAAAATGCTGTGCAAATGTGAAATTATGTTAATTTAATAGAGGGTGTAACCTCCAGAATTTTGAAGGCAAGCCTGCAAGCGTGCATGCATTATGTCATACAGGTGCCGAATGTCACTTTGTGGTATGGAGTTCCATGCTTGTTGCACTTGCTGTGTCAATACTAGGACCGTCATTGCTGACTGTGGATGATGCTCGAGGTGCCATCCCATGATATCCCATACGTTATCAATTGGAGACAGATCTGGTGATTTTGCAGGTCATGGTAACATGTCAGCACTCTGTAGAGCACATTGCGTTACAGCAGCGATGTGAGGGCGAGCGTTATCCGGTTGGAAAACGCCCCCTTGAATGCTACTCATGAAGGGCTGTACTACTGGTTAAATTAACAGACTGACGACAAATTTTCAGTCAGTGAGTTTGGGATAACCACAAGAATGCCCCTGCTGTCGTAGGAAATTGCTCCAGAGACCATAACTCCAGGTGTGAGTCCCGTGTGTCTAGGCCGTAGACCGCTTGGATGCAGGCGGTCCCCTGGCCTCCTTCTGACCAATATACAGCCACCACTGGCACTAATTCAGAATCTGTTTTCATCAAAAATTACAACAGATCTCCACTCCGACCTCCAGTGAGCTCTGTCGTGGCACCACTGCCGTCGGAAAAGGTAATGGTTTGCAGTCAATGGAATACCGGCTACAGGCTGCCTGGCTCGGAGCTGTCCTTGAAGTAAACAGTTTCTTACCGTTCCTTGGGTCACGACGGTACCAACTGCAGCTCGAATGTCAGCCGCAGATGCAGTACGATGCGCCACAGCCGTGCGCAAGATTCGGCGATCTTCCTTCTCAGTCGTGCCACGTGGCAGCTCGGAACTCGATCTTCTTGAGGTGGTACCATCCCTTGCCCATAGCTTCCAATAATCATGCATGGTGGAAACATTCCCACCCAAGTCTTTCTGCAATATCGCGAAATGAAAATCCACCTTCTCGTAGCCAATTTGTACGACCTCGTTTAAACTCGGTGAGCTGTTGATAATGGCTTCTTCGTCTTCTTAAAAGGTATTCCTGGCTAACATGAACGCAATTCGTCCAATTTCACGGAAAAATAATACACACGAGCTTCACAACACGCTTTTAAAACAAGCCTTATTTGCATGTTCTGAGTGACGCCAGCTGCGCCACACTTATGCGCGGAACACGAAATTTCAATCGATGTCATCTTTCAGTTGTATAAACACGCCTACCAAATTTCGTTTATCTAACACAAGTCTTTCTTGGTGTTGGGATTTTTTTTTCCGCCAGTGTAGATAAGGATGCTGTCATCAATGCATTTTCTTCAAAGGCAGAGATGAAAGGAAGGCGCCTTACCCTTCATTAGTGCTTGGTTGAATATGTTTTTTTTTTTTTTTTGTCAGATTTATACTTGTTTTCACGGTTTATATATTTAATTTGTAAATTTAAATTAATTTTTCTTTCCTTTTTGCTGTTCGGTAATACATGTAACTTTTGATTACACACACTTTGTTTTATAGCTTTTGATATTCCTGACTTGTTGCGCACGTTATGACTCAGTGTATATAAATTTGATTCTTGGAGCAGAGATTTTTTATATAGCATGGATTAAAAAACCAGTAAGAACTGAGATTGATTTTAGAAATCGATAAGATTTCAAGACCTACCTGTTGAAAAAAAAATGGAAAGAATAAATTTTTAGTTTAGGAATACGGAATGGTTGTTGCCAAACATATTGAGTTTTTCAGTGCAATAAATTTTATTGGTTGAAATACAGTTTCGATTCGACGAGTCATTTCACATTCTATGTTTATCACCCAGCTTTTCAATTTTTTTGAATCTTAATTGATTCAGCTTTAACACTTTGAAGATGTTGGTTTCGAATCCTTGTGAAAGAAAATTTTTCTTCCAAATGTTACCATTGCTAATAAGACCTTTTGCTCCCAACAATGGTTAAATCAATATCGCTTTTACTAATTTATGTTTCCTGAATTCATTAAGATTAGTAAATGTACTTCCAGAAGTTGACCGAATGAATGAACAATGCCTATTTCACATGTGAAATTTTAGCAACTAATCCCTCTGTAGATTTTCTTTAAGATGTACTCTTAGTAACAGAGAGTAAGATGTACTCTTCTCGTTTCTGTTGCCTTGTTCTGTTTTTAAAACATTTAACATTTCGTAAAAAGTTTTTCGATTTTTTGATTTTATTATTATCATCATCATCATTATTATTACTATTTGTTTATTTATTTATTTTATTATGATTATTTTATTATTATCATTTTTTTTTTGAAAAGTACATTTTGCATTATTTTAATTGAAAAAAAGAAACCCTTACAAAAAGTTTGCCCCCCCATTTTTTGAGGCCAAATTACGCCTATGATTGAAAACCTACTTTTACATTTCATAGGAATCAGGGGAGCTCTGAAGAGAACTCACTGTGACTTCCTAAAATACTTCGATAAATAGGGAAAAGCATTGTAATATTGAATTTTTTAAACTGATGTTATACAGTCGACGCTCGTTATAACGACCACTCGTTATACAGATTATTCCAATATAACGACAGGTTTGGAAAACAACTCCAATATCCCAATATAGGGTGAGTTCTGGTAAGTGCGTCCACGGGGTAAGTGCGTCCACTGGGAATTATATGAACACTGTCCTGAAATGGCTTCTGCAGCACATCGACTATGTTACATAACTGTCTAATGATAATTTCAATAGGTAGAATTCAGGCCTGGATTCAATAGACGAAACACAATCAGAGACAACTTAAATGTCTTCAAAAAAACTCTAAAGTAAAGATTTAGAAGGTTTTGTTTCAGTTTCTCTTGTAGTCATACCGAGCAATTGAAGTCAAGAAATGCAAGTTGTTTCTTTTGAGTAATAGCTATTAATAACATACATGGGGTATTTTGATCAAATACTCTAACTAAAATTTGTTTGTATGACCGTACGCACTTTCCCTTTCTTTAAAGTAAGGTGGGGGTAAGTGCGTACCATTATGATATGGCAAGTGCGTACCACTATCATGAGGCATATGCGTACTATTATGCGGAGCAAGTGCGTACCATTATGATGAGGCAAGTGTGTACCATTACGTGGAAAATTCGACTCTCGTAATTTACCTTTAAATTTGCTTATAACTCTTTTATAAGTCGATTATAAATCCGACGTCATTTTCATCAAGTATTATTTTAATCAAGTTTATATTTACATTGAATGCCGCATAAGATTTCAATTTTATTAATTACCTCTGAAATATATTGGCTTTTAGATATCAGTTAGTAAATTTTTCGTTGAAAATAGCGATCATAAGCTATACTTAATTTAAACCAAAAGGACAAATGAAGCAATGAAATTAAGTGAAACACTAAATAAGGAACCAGCTGATTCAAAAAACGAAGGTGGAGTAATGAATAAATTATATTTAAGAAAATTAAGAACACCTTGTGAAAAACTATTTCAATATACAAGAAAAAAAAGTACAAGTATCACATCATGATCAATTATTTTCTTTCTTTTTTTTTTTTTTGCTCTTTATTTTGTGTTTTTTCTTACTGCTGCTGATTCTAATCAGAAAAATATTTTAAAACCGTATTTATTCAAAGAAAAAAAAAACGAATTGTTCACTCAGGTCACCTAACGATCTACCATACAAAAAGAATTAAAGAAAATCACAGGGGTACGCACTTACAACAACGCTATTGGACGCACATGTCTCATCTTACATTTAAGAAGGGGTAAGTGCGAACCCTGGCTTAAACACAGACTGATTATTGTATTAAACTAAAATAAACTATTTACAGTATAAGTGATTATTACTAAATAAAATCAACTTACATTTGCTCACTTGATCTTATTAAAAGGACAGAGGAAGAATCACACATCTCTCTCAATCTTCAAATCACAGTTGTTCGTAAGACACATGGGATATCACTGATTGCGTTTCATCCATGCAAGTAAGTGCTGATCTCCAGTATTAGGAATTATCCCAAGGCAACAACCTAACATATTTAATGTGTGCCAGAAGTTTTTTCCTGCTCATATTCACATAATTTAAGGTGGACGCACTTACCCCGCTAGGTAGGGAAAGTGCGTACCTTAGAATAGGTGTCATAAACCAGGTCACAAAACCTATTCTTATGCTTTATTAGACATACTATATGCTTGAAAATCTTAGTAAAGGATCTGGAAAGAAAACTAAAAAAAAATTGTGAGTGTACAAGAATCTTCAAGGTGGACTCCTTTTTGACCTTTTCCTGTTTTGCCCTCAGAACTAAACAATAGAGTACACCTGCCCGTTTACAATGGAGAAGCAGGCATCAGGTAGACCCCCTGTGCGGCTATTGAGGGGAAGGATAATGGCGAGCAACCGTGACTGGAATGTCAAACCACTTTCATAAACGTTTACCTTGTAACTCTATACTCTGTATATACACCTGTATAACTCTGCTGCACACTAAGAGCAAGAATGGGGGAAATTTAAAAATTCATCCCTGATTTTATGTAATATACGTATAAAGTATTGCTATACAAATTTCATTACTTTTTAACAATTTAAAAAGGTCTATACTTCCGGCAAAAAAAATGGAAAAACATATTGATTTTTTTACAAGTTGTATACTAAATGGATCTTGAAACTTTTCATCTCTCCATATCATTATCTATGAACACCACATGATCTGATTTTTATACAATTTTGTGCATAAGATAAAGTTACATCTAAACTCCTTAAAATTTCCGTAATATTGATCATAAGCATTGTTTTTTAATATGAATTTATTAAGTAAAATTGAAGACATTTCTGCATCAGAAGCAATTTTTACAATGTTCCGAGGTAATTAGAACGTGAAATATAATTTTTTTTAAACAAATTTCCTGTTGAAATGTAAGTGAAGCTTCACTTGGAAATTCATTGTTGACCACGGTCATAGTTGAAAAATGCTTTTATTTAAATGTATCTCCAATTTTGAAAGAAATATTTTTATATGCAAGGTATATTACAGATTGGTGAACTTCTTTTTATAATTTTATTAAGTAGGAATTGGCTTTAAAAAAATAATAAAAATAAATTTTAAAAAGTAAATAAATAAAACCCTTTATCATATTACTTGTTTTTCGTTTTAAAACCCTAATGATAGCATATGAAATTATTTTTCTTTTTTTCGGAAGTTCGCAAGGTACTTTGAGTTTAAAAAAAGAGAGAAAAAAAATAAAAAGAACATCAAAATAAATACACTTTGCAAAAAGAAAAAAAAAACTTTCAGTTTTTCTCTTTTACTGTAAAAAGAATGCACTTCGGATTTTATTCCCCCGCCCCTCCCCCGCTCTTTGCTTAAAATGGAATAAATAAAAAACTGAAATAAATAAAAAATAGTTCTAATAATAAAAAGTATTCTCTAATGCAGGGGTGCACAACTTTTTTCAGTGAAGGGTCATACACGTAACATGAACTCTATTGGAGGGCCGCATTCAAGTCTGTCATTTGGAGGGGCCATGAAGGGTAATCGCCCCCCCCCCCTCTTTCCCAGGCTTTGAGAAATTGTCACTTTTTTTTATATTTAATATTTTGTCACATAGTTTGCATTGAGTACATATCCTTTGGTCAATGGAAAATTGAAAAAGTGACGGGCTTGGTAGCATGCACCAGTATTTTGATAAATGTAAGAAAAATTTATACCAATTAAAATATTAACTCTTTTCACTAAATGACTTCTTGGGGAAAAAATAATAACTTTATTAAAATACGAAACTGCAAAATATTGTATATACATGATTCAGAATAAAAAGGTAAACCTTTTTCAGCGAAGAAAAGGTTATGAGCTACTGGATGCTAATTAGCCGTTCTTATGACAGTTGATTAACCATCACAGGCTGAAAACTTTACATGTTTTGAAAAAGTGGTTAAATAATGTTGAACTTTATCACTTATAGAAACTAAAGAAACTAAGCTTTTTATTCAGCAATACAAAATCAATATGTAATTCTAGCAAAATAAGATCCAAAAGTACTCTTGGTAAAACAGCAAACAGCGCAAGAGCAACTCGGCCACAGTATGAAGACAAAATTATTCCATTAGCTGGATATTATATGAATACCAAACAAAACGATGTGTTAACGAAAAGTAATGATATCAAAAAATTACAAACATTATATAAAGTAAAAATTCCGAGAAATGCCATGAAATCAAAATTAGCATTTGGATGGCAGTGACTGAAAATTATGTACCGATTTTGAAGTATGGGTTCATTGTTGACAATGGAAATTCTCAACATGCTTGCATTTTCCTTAATATTGATTTGTCATGGAGGTGAAGATTTTTAGAGCTCCAAAAGTCCAAACTATTAGAAATTTGATTTGCATATATCGGAGGTCAGCCGTCAGCAAGGCAACTAATTCCATATTCAAGAGCTTCTTCACAAGTACTCCAAGTAAGATAATTTTTACGAAAAATATCCATTCGCCACGTGGTTAGTGCAAAAATTAAAAAATGTTCGCATTTATTTAAAAAATCAGTTTGTATTTTTGTTCAATATGATTTGTATGTTGCACTACTCCAAAAAGAAGAAGAAATATCGTAACCTGAAAGCCGATGCTAAAAGATAGCGGAAAAATTATAGGTAAACCCTAAAATTACGTTTTACATGTGGTATCGAAAACACACAAAAAATACCAAAATTCCAAAACATTTAAAATATAAAAGTCAAATAATTGGGATTTTTAACATTCAAGTTAGAAACATAGGCCTTGAGCAATGAAATATTAAAAAATATGTAACATATTTCAAAATGCTGTTTTTATTCCAATTTTGTTTTCGTTGTGGTTGTTACTATAAAAAACATTAGGTTTGCTGAACCAGTGCATAGAAAGCTATAAAAGTCTGTTGTCCACTAGTTCGTAATTGAAAATTGAAATTTTCAGACCTACTCTTTTCTGAAATCTTTCTTCAAACGAATTCTGGAGTGTTTTTATATGGGGTACATAATTTAAAATCTTCTCAGGAAAACCTTCTTTTACTTTTTCTATCATCCTCCAAGTTGCTTTTTTCAAAAAAAAAAATTTTTTTTTTCACTTTTCAACACAAGAAGAAACCAAATGCACTAGCGGACCGCAGGTTGTGCACCCCTACTCTAATGAATAATGTTCATCAAAAAAAAAAGGGGGGGGGGGTCTGCACAGGCACGGGTCTTTCTGATAAAAAAATAAAGAATTTCGAATTTTCCATTATTTTCTATCTCGAAAAGTAAAGTAGTAAGTTAAAATTAATTTTTTTCCTGAGATGGAGTCGTAGTTGAATTTCCTAAAACTCTGACTTCTAAGTCGGAGCCAGGAGTTGGTTATTTTTCTACGAACTTCGCAGTCAACGATTGCGAAGAATGGTTATCGATTTTTATAAGTAACTTTTTTCTCCTTCATTGAACTTTCACGCTTCTGTTAGAAAATCGTTCATTGGCGGAAGTTCAAGCTAATTGAACTGCTCAAAAAATACTCTAAAGAGAAGTAAAATAACAATTAAAAAAAAAATCTTCATAAAGAGTGTTTTCTAACAAAGTTTGTTTGAAGCAACTTCGTCCTTAATTTGGGGATCTATATTTGCCTTAAATTTTCCAATAAGCACTTATCTTAAGAAAATTTGAACTGTTCAAACTTCTGAACAAATGATTGTTCCAATTTAAAGAAGAACAAGAATTTCCGTCAAGAGCTAATCGAACCTACTCTCCCGTATACCAGCATTGGCATTTTAGCATCTGATCAATATTCGCTTAATTATATAAGACTGCAAATTATGTCACGCATACCTTTTTATTACGCAAAGCAGATTTCTAAAAACAAAAGATGCCTCTCTCATCTGAGGAAATACGCGAGTAAAAAGTAAACAAAATAATAAAGTTGTAGCATCTTTTTAAAAAGAATGTTATAAAAGTTCTTCCGTAGAAAAATTCCTTAATTATTTTGAAAAAAGAATTAAAAAAGCAAAAGGGGCATCAAAACGCATTTTATCAAACAAAAAAACTCGTTCCTAAATAAAATATCTCGAAGTTTATTTTTTATCATTTGCCAATAATTAAAAATAATTAATAAATGTTGTCTTAAATGAATAATTTTTGCAAGAAAAAAATGGTCTGCAAAATGAATAAAGAAATAAATAAAAGAAAAGAAATAAATAATGCGATATTTTTCCGATGCGTTAAGTCACCTTTCACGTCTTGATTCATTTCTTTTTTCCTTAACTTCAACAGAAAAATAGGCTAAAAAGGACTTATGAGACATTTGTAAACACACATATTTTGATTAAGAATCATTTTCATGTGAACGAAGGAATAATTGTTCGCGAAAGAGTCAAAAAAAAAAAAACTTGGTTCCTATTTGAAAACAATCAACCAATCCGACTTGAATGGGTTTCTGATTCACCCTTGTACAAAATGCTTATGCGAGACTACAAATGGCTGAATGAGAATATGGGTAAGAATGGAGGCATATACTGGACCACAAATGGCGGACTACAGCTTGGCTTTTCGACCGTCAGTGCTTTATCGCATTTTACGCATGACTAGTTCAGGGTGATGATAAGAGTTTGGGACATAAGAGGAATAGACGAACGCGGATGGAATCTTTTTCAACAGAGCAGCATCCTTGAGAACATGAACTTTGAAAAAAGGGGTACGCACTTACCAGAACTCACCCTACTGAAAATTTTACCTCTTATGGCGACCACTCGTTGTAAAGACCTTTTTCCGTGGGACGGAAATGGTCGTTATATCGAGAGTCGACTGTATTTTAAATTGATACTGAATTGAATTTGTAGATTGAAATAATTATTGCTTTTTTTTATCTTTTAAGTATTAAAAAAAAGTGAAATTCACTTTCAGGTTTATTTTTAATACCTAATAAACAAATAAACTGTCTGGAAACCCGATTGTTAGTACAAAAAGTTTCACCTTTGTATGTTCATTAGGGTGGAACGAAAAAACTAAAGTTTTGATTTTCGATTTGATTTAGTGCGGAAAAGTTGCCTTTTCATGTAAATAAGATTTAAAAAAAATATGAAAAATATTGAAGCTCGTCTTGAGGTGCCGCAAGTAGGATAAAGTATTGCAGAAATGCAACTTTTGCTCTATTTTCAAGTTTTTTTCAAAAATTGTTATACTCATCTTTTTTCTTTAAATGCGGTCAAAAAAGTAACTATTACGCCAAAAAAGCCACATAACATTAGTTTTTAATGTTTGGTTGATTTCTTGAGGTTCCACAAAAACGATGAAGTTTTGCACAAACGCACTTTTTGCCGATGGCACTTGAATCTGGGAGCATAAGACGTAGCAGTAGCGGACGTTTAGAGGGGGCGTTAATGGGTAGCAGTGTTTTGTGTGAATAGGGGCCAAGCTCAGATCAGGTGTCGATACCTTTGCCGAATTCACTTTTGTTCGCGTATCATGTAACAGAGTAACGTAAAATATCGGTAGTTGGTGGGCTATTTCAGCGTTGTGAGCCAAAATAGCTCAGTCTAAGCAAGTGCAGACGAGACATCTGTAAGAACGTCCTACGTTTGGACACTTAAGTGATTTGAGTGAAGTTTTACTACCTACTTACGAAGAATTAATGAAAGGTCACTGTTTCATTAGGCACAGCCTCAAAAATTGGTCAAGTCAACCTGGAAAGGATCCTTCTGTGAGTAAAATATTTGAGAATTTATATTCTAAAATGGAACAAATTTCCTCAAGAGATCTATTCTAGTTGCTTCTAACCAAAGAATTTGATCAACGATAAAAGTTTATCATGAAAAATACAGGAATTTACAGTCTTCAAGAAGAAAAAGAACTGACTCGATCCTCGTTAAATTTAGAGAAGAATGTAAACGTTTATTTCTTGTTGCTGCCTACATGAGACTACAAGAGAAAAGCTTTGATGCTTGCAGTTTGTGTGAAAGAAAAGAAGGTGCCAGTTTTAGACCAAAAGTCTCTAAAGCATTTGAAAACAACCTTCCTTTTTTAGAGAACATATAATACTTAAGTACAGATTAGAGATATTTAGTAGATAAGTGTAAAAGGATGAACCAGTATAAAATTTTAAATTTATGTTAATCCACATAGCAGCATACACTTTACCAAAGTACTGAGATAGATAATCTTGAGGTTTTCAGTTTAATTTGTATTTACCACGAACAATCGAAGTATGCTCTATCTTTGCATGTGTAAGTAAGTCACTTGAGTGATCAAGTTTTCCAGGTTTTTTGAAGATAAATCTAGTGAGGTCCCACTTGATATCTTGATATTACGATACATTTAATAACTATTTCTGATCAGTACTTAAGTCATGTATGTTCTCTAAAAGAGGAAGGTTGCTGTCAATTGCTTTTTGTTCTAAAACTCTGGCACCTTCTTTTCTTTCATACAGACTGCAAGTATCAAAGTTTTTTCTCTTGTAGTCTCATGTAGGCAGCATCAAGAAATAAACGTTTAGAATCTTGTATAAATTTAACGAGGATCGAGTCAGTTCTTTTTCTTCTTGAAGACTAAATTCCTGTTTTTGTCATGATAAACTTTTGTCTTTGCTCAAATTCTTTATTTAGAAGCAACTAGAATAGATCTCTTGAGGAAATTTGTCCCATTTTAGAATATAAAGTCTCAGATATTTTACTCACAGAAGGATCCTTCCCAGGTTGACTTGACCAATTTTCGAGGTTGTGCCTAATGAAACAGTGACCTTTCTTTAATTCTTCTTAAATAGGTAGTAAAACTTCACTCAAATCACTAAAGTGTCCAAAAATAGGACGTTCTTACTTATGTCTCGTCTGTACTTTCTTAGACTGAGCTGTTTTAGCTCACAATGCTGAAATAGCTCACCAACTACCAATATTTTACGTTACTCTGTTACATGATGGACGCGAACAAAAGTGAATTCGGCAAAGGTATTGACACCTGATCTGAGCTTGGCCCCTACTCACACAAATTACTGCTACCCATTAACTAATGCAACTCTAAACATCCGCTACTGCATCCGCTACTTTTTCATATTTTTTTTTATATCTTATTTACATGAAAAAGGAACTTTTCCGCACTAAGGCAAATTGAAAATCAAAACTTTAGTTTTTTCGTTCCACCCTAATGTTCATGCCTATAACATACACCTTTCTGCTCCAGACGATGTGTAAGATTTCCACGCTTCGTTTGGTCGAGGTTTTGTTCGCACTTTGTTTTTATCGGAAGATCTCGCATTGACATCGAAGGCACGTGCCGATGTCGTTGAGTTGGCAGCATGATTGGCGGACCGAGCTACGTTTGGACCGGTGCAGTTACACGAGTGACAGTTGTTGCCTGGTCGAAAACTGTGATTTTGAAGACCGTAATTCTGTTCGTAATTTTTCCATGTTGAATCACGTTTGCATGTAGTTTTGCATTCCATTTAATTCTTGTGGAAATCGAGGGTTTTTTGTTGATGGATTTACGCACGTCGTTTGTTTTTTTTAAGGGAGGTGTCCAAGGCTGCACGAACGCTAAATCAAAAGTACTAATTATTGAACTAATATTAATTCAATTGAAACTGATTATTAAAATAAGATAATTAACTTAAAAACGAATGAATTAATTATAACTAACACTGGTTACAGGGATGTCTTTGCAAAAAGTGGTTCCATCATAGAGTTGTCACGTTTTAAAGTTTCAAACAATTAATCAATTCTGTGCAGATTTTCTGCGGGTCTCTTCAAATTTTGCAAAACTCCGCAAATTATCTACGCATGCTTTTAACTAGAAGTAGATCTAAATTTTCAAAAATGACGTTAATTCAGTTCAAAACTCGTTATTTTTGCAAGAAATGGAATATGTAATGCCTTACAAAATTCGGCTAGAAATATTCGGAGATTTTGCGGATTTCTGCAGCATTTCTTCTTTACTTCAAAAAACATGGAGAAAATATGCAGAGCGACTCTACTCCAATGGAGGTTCTCGTGTTCTAAATGGATTCGAAGAATTGAAAACTACTAATTAGTAGGAACATTAAAAGGTAAAATAATGTTTTTCTTGAATATATTTATTTTAGAAAAAGTGTCGTTGTTGCAAAGTGTTATGCAGTGAGATAAGAGACAGGAAGAAGAGAGCCAGGACCCACACACCTTGGCTACATCGTTGCGAGGAGAAAATCTAAACTGCACGAAATTTTATTCGTACTTTTGCGATTCTACTCGAAATGAAGTTTTGCTCAAGATGTTCGTCAGAATAAAACGAACGAATATATATATTTTTTTGTAAATGTGAGTCGTGAATTGGCTACCAAGTTTATACTAGACAGCAACTTAACTTGACAATAACGTCACTACGCGCGGAGCCAATAAGAGCTCACAAGCAGTTAGCGATCTCCTCTAATTCGCCAAATAGGCTGTGACGTATTATCTAGCTCGTTTTCCATAGGCTAACATCACGCTGACGTCACGACGTTAGTGTCAAGAAACATTGCAGTGTAGTATAAGTGGGTTGCTGTTTACGAATGGGAAAACACTTTGCCTTTTAACGCCACAGAATTGATGGTGATTTGTGAAAGGGCACTTAGTTACCATGATCTGCGAACCTTTTGAGCTCGGTACGTCAAAAATCAACTTTGATGCCTGGTTACAAAAAAAGAAATAACTTTTCGGTATTTGCAGCTCTATTGTATTTTCTTTTGAAATTTTAATTTTCTTCACATTGGAAAAATCATTAAAGTAATGGAAACCAAATGATATAGAGTAAAAAACATCAGCATTGGGTTAAAATAAATAAATATATAAAAAATCGGTAGATATATAATATTTAAAAAGAAAGTGACATGTTCTTCTTTTGAAGAAAATGAATTTTATTTTCATAATTAAATGCAATTTGAATCTTAAAGTTTGATCCGGGACGTCATTTCGAAATTTTCCGGCGGGGGGGGGGCTAAGGGTGCATAAACAATGAAATTTACCAAAAGGTGGCAAAAACCACGCCCACTTATATGCCAATACATTGATTTCCCAAAGTCAGGGGGGAGGGCAATTGCCCCCCCCCCCCAATGACGGGCTTGAGTTTAATGTGTGAAAATTCCAACCTTTTTTTATTCAAAATTTTATATCTTCCAGCGACTTCGGACTTCTATGACGCGTGTCATCCCAAATGGGATAGAGTGTCACATATAAAACGCATGTCAGAGGTTCGATATCATAGCGACCCAGTAGAACTAGCGTTAGTAGGCACGCGATACACACTCACCAACAAAACGACTAAATGATTGAATGGAAAAAATAGCTGTTTGGTGCAGTTAGGTTGTGTCCATTCCTTCAAGATTTATACGAGTAAGGAGTGAGATCGAATAATTCAGCTCACTTCTTGGAACACGTGGTGTCGAGTAGCCAGCTCATTAACTAAATCAAAAATAGCTTTTGCCGCTAGATGGGTGCGGAAGGAGCTTGAGAACATTGCTCGATATCGGATATACAGCTGCGTTCGGATATATCAAAGCTCCAGACTCCGAGTAGTAAAGAAAAAAAAAGTACTCACTTCTATATATTTGGTCCCCATTTTGAGAAAATAAAAATAAAAATACGCAGCTGTAGAAGTAAATTTCTTGTTCGCTATTCTTAATGTTAAATGTAAAAAATATGATACAAAAGTAATAAGAAATGGAATTATTCGATCTGAAATAAACGACGATTTTTTAAAAAAAAATTGTACGAGATCTACTTTTTAGAAACTTAAAAAAAAAAAAAAAAAAAAAAAAAAAAAAGTGCCAATATGTGAATTCACTTCGAAGTTAAAAAACGGTCACCACTTTTGGTGACTGGAACTTCATTCGTAGGTAGCCAAGCTATTGTCAACGAAGTGGTCGCCTGCTAGCGACTGGCATAGAGCTTTGTGCTACGGTTTTCATCATGGCGTGGAGCTACTCCTTTTTATCTTTTTAACAGTGAAGACGTTAGCAGAGAAATAAAGCAGAAACGTAAAATGGATTAAATAGTGTTTCTGTGGAAAGTACCCGGATTTTCGGTTTCTGCCTTCGGTTTCGGTCGCGTTTTCCGCTGATGTGGAGCAGGGCCCTAAAAGAAGAGATGCGTCTTGTATTGATTTTTAACATTTATTATGCTTGTCATTTTGTGCATTACAAAATTTAAAAGTTTAAATGTTATGTTTAAAAAAAAAAATAATTGCTCTTACCCCCCATTTTTCACGATGCTAAATTTGATTAAAAAATATAAAGCGTAAAAATACGCTTGATAAAAATGTTGACTCATATTTCCGGTTTTGAATTCATGAACGTGTGTATTTTTCAATGTGTGTATGTTCAAATAACTCATGCACAAAAAATACATTTTTTTCGAATGCTTTGCTGTTTTACTAAAATGTTATGGCAATGGTACCCCCCCCCCCCCACCAGACCGATGACACGCTTCCCCTTAAATGCTTCTCGAGTGACTCCCAAAATGTGAGCAAGCTCCCCCCCCCCCAAAAAAAAGGCTCCTTAAAACGGCCCCCTAAAACTTTATGTGACGCAGTCTGCTCAATGTGACCCTCCCCCACCTTGCTGGTGCACCAAAAAAGAGGGGGTCAAAGGAAATGTCCGGTGGGGGGGGGGGGAGGCAGTACCCCTGCAGTTTTTTTTAACAAAATTTGGTCACATATTTGGATTTTAACATTACTGATTAAATGCCCTGTAGAAAATACCTAACTATGGCTTCAAGAATCAAGGCGGATGGCCACCGTAGACTTCCTCTTTCCGATTCGAAGTTCCATTCTTATGAAACAACCTGAAAAAAGTGCATTTTTTAGAATTTTCAGTTTTTAGCTTACTTTCCCGTTAAAAGTAAAAGAAACGAAAAAAGCATTAAAAGTGGCTTAATGCATCTAAAAAATATCGCCAAGTCCAAAAAAAAGTCAAAAAGAAATAAAAAAGTAAAATAAATATTGAAAAATTAAAAATTGGAAAGTAGGGTATTGAGATGGGGAATTTGTGTGTCGATCGGTCTGTCTGTCTGTCCCCCCCCTAATAACTTTTGAATGAGCATTCCGATTTGAAAAAACTTTTTTTTTGTTGGAAAGACCTCGCCGAGTACAGCTCATTCCCATAGCTGATTTTTCGATTTGAACAATTTTTGGTTGAACTTTGAACCGTTCAAACAACCTGTCCCGCGATACTAACTTTTTAGTGAACAGTCCGATTTGAATAAATTTTTGTTCGAAAGATCTTATTAAGGGTACTTCATTCCCGTATTTATATTTCTGATTCGAACAATTTTTCTTTCAACTGTTACAAATCTTGTAAATAGTTGTTGTTTTTCCTGCCTTGCATCATTTTCATTAATTTTGTTTTTATCTGGCGTCATGATGCAAAAGTATCTGAAGATACACTAGGTGGCCAAAAGTATCCGGACACTTTCAAAAATTCCCATTTTTACATATAGCTCGAGAAATAAGTGATCAATTGTTCTTTAATTTTAGTCATACAAAATATGGACTTCACCGAACATTTCCTAGTTGAAATTAAATTACCCTTGCATTTGGGGGACGACAAGAAGGGGGTTGAAAGAAAAACCGCTTTGTGACCATAACTCTTCGAAAATAGCTCGGAATAAGCTATCAATTTCAGTAATTAATTAGCATACTATGTATAATTACTGTACAAATTTTTATGAACGTACCACTCTTACTTCTGAAGATATGAAACATTTTTGAAAAAACGGCAATTTTATTTGAAGGGTTTTTGCTCATAACACGCAGAGTTTTTGATCAAACCTTATCACAACTTCAGGAAAGATGACAAAATACAAGAGAAAGAACATACTAAAACGGTAAAT
The DNA here is from genome assembly GCA_038373865.1 of Uloborus plumipes. Taxonomy (NCBI): domain Eukaryota; kingdom Metazoa; phylum Arthropoda; class Arachnida; order Araneae; family Uloboridae; genus Uloborus; species Uloborus plumipes. Next base: position 3,557 of record JAXGGA010002598.1, on the reverse strand, counting down.
AAAAATATTAAAAATTCGATGAGATATGAACGTTAAAAGGAAATAATTTTTCACGGCGCATGCGCGAACGACAGAAATTTATAACTACAAAAATATTGTAGCCTGATTTATACTGCATCTTATAGAAAAAGTTCCAGTTGAATATCATGAAAAATGAAAAAGATATCAGCGATCTAGTGAGCTGTATTTCATTCATTTACAGACAATACATAAATAGTGAGGGGTTGTCCACGAATAGTGTGGTGACAATCGATCATTTTTTTTCAATGTTAAATTGTATACAGTTTGAAAATTTATATTCGACATTGTCGTCACATTTCGTCTGTTCGGCCAAAAAGACCTTATACGTAGGTTTCCAAAAGTATCCGGACACCCTCTGAAACGTTGGTTTTGAACGACGACGCAATAACCTTTAATTTAAAAATAGCTCTTTGTGGACAGACCCTCACTATTTATGTAGTGTCAGCGAATGAATGAAATACAGCTCACTAGATCGCTGATATCTTTTTCATTTTTCATGATATTCAACTGAAACTTTTTTTATAAGATGCAGTATAAATCAGGCTACAATATTTTTGTAGTTATAAATTTCTGTCGTTCGCGCATGCGCCGTGAAAAATTATTTCCTTTTAACGTTCATATCTCATCGAATTTTTAATATTTTTATTTACCGTTTTAGTATGTTCTTTCTCTTGTATTTTGTCATCTTTCCTGAAGTTGTGATAAGGTTTGATCAAAAACTCAGCGTGTTATGAGCAAAAAACCTTCAAATAAAATTGCCGTTTTTTCAAAAATGTTTCATATCTTCAGAAGTAAGAGTGATACGTTCATAAAAATTTGTACAGTAATTATACATAGTATGCTAATTAATTACTGAAATTGATAGCTTATTCCGAGCTATTTTCGATGAGTTATGGTCAAAAAGCGGTTTTTCTTTTAACCCCCTTCTTGTCGTCCCCCAAATGCAAGGGTAATTCAATTTCAACTTGGAAATGTTCGGTGAAGCCTATATTTTGTATGACTAAAGTTAAAGAACAATTGATCACTTATTTCTCGAGCTATATGTAAAAATGTGAATTTTTGAAAGTGTCCGGATACTTTTGGCCACCTAGTGTATCACCTTTATCACTTGTATACCGGCCCTGTAACGTTTTGTAGTTTTTACACTTGTTCTACATTTGATAAGCATGAAGACATTTTCGCGCTGAGTGTGTTTTTTTTTCTTTTTATAGAAATTTCTTGAATGTATATGGAAGTTATGAATGAACGGGATTTTGCTAGAATATTGTCGAAACTTCGTTCTCGAGTATAAATAGCTAGCCTTGAACACAGTCAGTTATACTTCGCAGCAGTTTAACTTGGCAGTGACGTCACTACGGGCGGAGCCAATAAGAGCTCACAAGCAGTCAGCGGTCTCCTCTAATTCGCCAAGTAGGCTGTGACGTTTTATCTAGCTTGTTTTTCATAGGCTAACGTCACGCTGTTGGCTCCGCCCGTAGTGACGTCACAGCCAAGTTAAACTGCTGCGAAGTATAGTTGTTTTCAGATTTGATTTCTGGTGACTCGTTTTATTCGCTATTCGCTTGGGCGAATGTTTGTTTTGCTTTTGTAATTTCTTAATTACTGTTCACGTTAGACACGTGGTGCTGAGTTACTGTTGAGAGTACAGTGTACTGTTTGCTACCTAATTGCTGGATGTTTAGCAATTGTTTCCTGCTCCTTTTGTAAATAGTGTACATACTTGTAAATAAATTTATAGTTATTTCCTCAAGATTGGAATGCTCATTTAAGAAAGTTGAAGGTGCTACGGATTCGTTACACAACATTGAACCGTTCATGCAACCTTTCCCCACCTAATAACTTCTAAGTGAACCGTCCGAATTGAATAAGCCTTTTTTTGTGTTCGAAAGATCGCGGAGAGGCTCATTCTCATATTTCGCTATTTGATTTGAACTATTTGTTGTTCAATGTTGAACCGTTCAGAAAAAAACTTAACATTAGAGCCTACGGGGAAATTTAAGTTGAATGTTGATCCTGAACTTAAAGGCGATTTTTTTCAAACTAACTTTGTTAGAAAATGGCTTTGATAAATAATGTTTGTAAAGTACTTTTCTGAATAATCTTCTGTGAGGACTCTGATTCCGACTCCAACTCTGAAAACATGGCGGAAATGCAGGCTCAAAAAAAAAAAAAAAAAGACTGACTGTGCAGACGATTTTTTGTTTATTTATTCATTTGTTTTATTTTATTCATTATTATTTTTATTATTATTTTTATTTGGCAGACGATTTTTTTTTGTAACAAAAATTTTTCATTCACGAGGGCATTTATTTCTGTATTTATATTTAATAAATGGCAACGGAATAAAAATTGTTAATGAACGAACATTTTGTTAATGAACGAGTTTTTTTCTTTTTTTTTCTTTCTTTGATAAAATGTGTTTTGATGTTCTTTACACTTTTAATTATTTTTTTTTTTTTTTGATAACGATTGAGGAATTTTTCTACGGAAGAACTATAACAGTTACTTTCTTTAAAAGGTGCGACAAAACTTTATTTATTAGTTTATTTACTTTTTATGTGTCTGATGAGAGGGGTATATTTTGCTTTTAGAAATCAGCTTTAAGTGCTAAAAAGGTACGTTTGCCATAATTTTCAGTCTCATATAATCAAGAGAATAATGATCAGATGCTAGAATTCCGATGTCGATGTACGAGAAAATAGGCTCGTTTAGCTCTTGACAGAACTTCTTGTTATTTTCGTGAAGTAAATCTGAGTAAAAAACTGAGTAAAAAATCATTTTTCAACCTATCATTAATTATTAACTCTAAAAAGCGAGGGGGCGGTCTCCCCCTTGTACGAGCTTGCTTACTGTCATCCGTGAAAGCCGCACCTAGCACTCTCGAACCATTAACCTTAAAAAAGGGGTGATGGGTTGTGGGTGGTAACTTTCGAAGTTTTCAATTTAAAATTTCATTTTAGCTATCCTTATGACGCATTTAACTAAACTAAGTATTTGATATTAGCATCGTTCTACGTTTGTTTTATTCGGCTCAAAAATGCTTCTTATTGTTCTTCCCCTAATTGTCTTACCATCTATCACCCCATTTTGGTAAGATCAGAGACCTGACGCATGCGTAAATACGCGGAAGGTTTTACTAAGAAAATCACACAGTATATCTGGTGGCACTCCTGTTTATGGAAACTCAGTCCTTCAACAGGTAACCTACAACTGTGGAGCACTGAGGACTCTATTAATTTTTTTACATCATCAAAACCGTAAAATAATTGCAGTCGTACAGAACCTCCGGCATCGGAATTAATGAACCGCGACGGGTACAGTTAATGGAATGGCGGAGAATGAACCGCGGGCATGGTTCAAGGTTGCGAAGAACAAGCTGAAAGTCTGGTATCAGATTGTTTGATCGGAGCGCCCTTTGTTGCGCCTTCGCGCTTCGCGTCTCGTCGAAGGCGGCTAATTGAAATCGCACTGCGCGCCTCTGATGCAATAACGCGAAGGCGGCCGTAAATCACTGCTTGTAAAGCCTATTTTTATTA
>JAXGGA010002597.1:0-118522 GCA_038373865.1 Uloborus plumipes | reverse complement strand
CGGAGAGGGACAATTATCTATTATGCATCGTTTTAAAGGGAACAGCTTGTAATTAGGTATGCTACAACTTTTGTTTGCTCTTAATCATTATAGTTACCGGTCAGTGATTGCCAAACTGTAGTAATATGTCCCATTTCTATAGAAACATTCTTATTCACTCTCTCATTAGAACCTATGTTAAGTTTTAGTCCTTTAAATAGGCTTGTTCACTTCTTCAACAGATATGTACGAGGGGCCCTCGGGGGTTATGTCTCTCACTTATGCGCCTTTTTCTGTTGGTCCCTAAGAGCAGGTGCATAAGTGAGAGTTCACTGTATTTTAATATTGATATAAATCAAGATTTAGGGGAAAACCGCCTATATTGGATCACTGCTTAAATTGGACCTCGGGCTAAAAATTTACTACAGAGATCTATGCTACACTTTAACGGTAGAAATATAAAGTTTTAGGAATAAAATCAATGTGAATGAAGTTTCACCAGTCTTCAAACTGCGTAACGTGAGTTACGGCATGATTTATGTTGAAAATGTATAAAATCTTATTTTGCGGACTTGTACCTAGTAAGATAGTACTAAAACTTGTAAGCTGAGGTAAACTGATGTTATAGCATGATAATCTGTGTTTAATAACTATTACATCTATGTATTTACACATGCGATTGTGATACTTTTTGAGAGAGAAATAAGCTGAAGAATAAAAATTGGCATGTTTTCCTTTATTGGACCGAAAAATGTTTCCTATATTGGACCGGTGGTCCAATTTAAGAATATAATTTTAAGCAAGACTTTTTATTGATTGTAACATAAAATAAGTGACTCATCTGATTTAATAGCGTAGTTAAGATTATTTTAAGCATATTTTAATACCTTTTCACGATATTCATTTTTTTTATGAAGCACATTTTCTAGAAGCTGCAATTCTTAAAAAAAAAAAAAAAAAAGTTTTTTTTTTTTGCTATTGAGCTTCAGTTTCAGGTTGTAAAACATAGTTATTGATTTAAATAAAATTTGTGCTGGTTTACAGAAAAACAAAAATATGAAATTTTTTCGAATAGATTTTAAAAAGAAACAATTTATATGCTACTAAGATGTTCAATGTAAATGAAGCCGGTCTTTTAACTGTCCAAAAGCCCCAAAATATATTGACGTATAAAGGTAAACACCAGTTTCGAGCAGTAGTTCTCATCAAAGCATGTTTGTCAACTCCAACTATGATTTTGCAAAGCCCCGGCGCACATATCACCTAACCTAAAAAATAGAAAGAACAAAAAGGAAGGCTATCTCAGCAATCATTCTCACACCGTATGAAAGAAGCATAGAACATAAAAAGTCACACAAGAAGAAGCAAGAAACTGCACAAAACAACTGTTACTGCAATATTTGCCATAGAGATAAAGTGCAAAACATGATTAAGTGCATGAAATGCCATCGGTGAGTTTATCAACACTGTCTAAGTGAGAAGGACCAAAAGAATATATATTGCAAATCCTGGAAAAAAGATGTATAGTGTATAGTTCAAATATAAATTATTCTATAATTTCCTGGCACGGTCCAATTTAGGAAGCGCATGGTTCAATATAGGCGCATATATTCCTAAATTAGACTTTTGCAACTCTTTGTAAGATAACTTAAAAAAAAAAAATCCATATTTTTAGAAAATATAAGCTCCTAGGTCGGTTCCAGATTAAATTTAGCTTACGATGCCCTATTTTGTATTTTTGATTTGCATCACATCGAGCGACACAGGCCTCCTGTTCTTAGGGGGTTCAATATAGGCGGTCTTCCCCTAATATAGACAGTAAAAAACTATAAAAAGCACACGTGTTTTTGTTTTTTTTTTTTTTTTCAGATCTGATAAATGATCACGACTGCAGCGGCAATGGAATCGCAAAATGGGATGCAATTCAAGAAAAATTGAAGTGTATATGCAACCCTGGCTTTGGTGAAGAAGACTGCAGAAAAGGTGGGGAAAAGCTGACAAGTTGTATGCTGAAATCGTAAAAACACGTGAAAGTTGTAGTAGTAGTTCGAGTTGTAGTTCTCGCTGAATTTTTGAATGTTTGGGACCCAATCAAAACTTTGAGATAAAGGATTATTTGAGTTATAAGGCTTCAAGTTAGCGAGATTCCACTCTATGTAAAATTTGTAAGAGATGTGTATTTTAATTTGTTTAATACTTTAGCGCAATGGTACAGTCATAGAAAAAAAATGAAACACTGAATTATTCGGCTTCTATATTTGCAAAGAAAGGTGTCTTCTAACATGGATTAAAGTTTTCTTTAAAACTATGTGAATAAAATTTTGGTAAGGGGCCATATACAAAGTGAAATGAATGCAAAGACTGAATTTTCGAATAGGAACCCCTAAGTTTGGTTACATAATTAGATGCGAAGGGTCGAAAGTAAGCTGGGTACCACACGACATTACTTTAGGACCAGTAGAACAAAAGTTATGACCGATCAAAGATTTAGAGACCACCGCCACATGTATAATGCTATTTTCAAGGTCAAAGTTTACGAAGAGTAGACAAATCATATTTTTCGAAGAAATTAACTAAAGCTAATTTCTATAATACGTTCGCTTTTTATAATTAATTAAAAATTCTCGGGTTTTGTTAAAGTTATAATATTTTTTGAAACTTTAAGAGAAAATCTCACTCGTTAGATTGCAAGAAAAAAATGTAACATTCTATCTTTTTGATTAAACAAAGATAGATGCATACTTTTAACTGCGCACTAACTCAGGTAGCACATATCTTCTGGAGAGAGGTTACGTTTTAAAAGTCTTTGTATTTTTATAAATTACTGTATTAGGATTGGCAATAATGTTAAAACCGTGGCTCGGAATTTAAAAAAAAAACGTTTGATCGTCTCAGATTATTCCGAAAAAACCTCCGAGATGCCAAATTTTTCTGTGAAAATCAAGTATCCACGTAAAAAGTTTTCTGAATTACTGCATGTTGCATGAAAGCAGACTTCTAATTAATGGACAAAAAATTGGATTGTCTACCAGTTTTAAAATATACTCAGAAGTTTTATTAACCGTTTTGCTTTCAACTTATTATTACTGTTGAAAATTAAATACTATATAAAATCGCTGGCATGTTCTGTAACTGCTGGATAAGCATATACCTCTTTCTTTACCTAGAAATTCCCTGCTATTGTTTCAGTTTGCACAGTTGTATATGGTCCCTAAAAATGGTTCTTTCAGCATATCTCAAAAACTACTGGATATTTTGAGCTCCCATTTTGGATTCTTCTTTGACACCCCATCTATATTGTTTCTCCATCAAAATATTATATGGTTCCAGATTATCATTTTTTCAAATATTAATTTCATAATTCATAAAAAATTCAAAATTTAATCTGAGAGGAAGCCAATGACGTTTTTATTGTTGGGTTGGTTCATACTTTGATATAAAAAAGCAATCTTTGCCGTACCTGGCATGGTTTAGGTATTATATGCACAAGTATCAAAATAATTTTTAACATTACGGGACGGTTTTTTCTCAGTCCAATTGTGAAGCAACGGCTGGAGCAAATTTAAAATGGTTTGGTTTACAAGGTTAAATGACGTTGTTGATCACAATTATGTGATAAAAAAGGGGGGTTTTCATAGAAAATTTTAAAGTTGATGCGAATTTTTATATGAAGACGACCCCTCAGCAACAATTTACTAATAAAATTTATAGAGGACATAATTCCTGAAAACACAACATATTACACGTGTCTCCAGTGTTAATAGTCTTCAAATACGAGCGAGTGTTTCGTTTTTTTTCTATGACTGTACCATATTTTTCTGCTCCTAGACTCCCTTTGAAGAGTTAAAATTTTCTCTCAGCATACTACACTGTAAAAAATGAATGCTGTTTTTACAGTGTAATACTGCTAATTTTACAGTAATAAACTTAAAATTTCTCATTTTACAGTACTTCTGTAATTTTTTTTTATTTTGCAGTAATAAACTGCAACGATACATTTTACAGTTTTAAACTGGAACCTCGGCTGCCAGTATTATACTATAAAAACAAGAGTTCGTTTTTTGCAGTGTTCAATATTATATAATACACAATAACACCGTTAGCACTTCGCATCACCCCTCACATCTATCTAAAGCACCTCAGGGTGCGACGGCGTCTGGAACCCCAGCGCAAATAAATATTTCATAATATCATCTTACTTCTCTCCGCTTTTTTTTTTAACAAAATGTTTTAAATGTTTTCGATAATTAATGAAAATAGTTTAGTAAGAATGATAGATTTTTTATCAGGATAAAATTATGTTTTAAAAATAAGAAATTGAATAATTTTTTGTCTTTTAGATCTATTAGAAGAAAAGGAGTGTAATGGAAATGGGGAAGCAAAATGGGATGCCATTAAAGAGAAAGCCATATGCGTATGCAATCCTGGCTTTGGCGGCGAAGACTGCGGAGAAAGTAAGAACGCTAATAATAATTGAACAGTAGCTGCCAGGGTAGCCGGATTAGCTTCCTGCAGCATGTTGGTGCACAACGTCCCCCCTCCCTGACTTTTACCTCATTCTGATGTTATATGATTTAATATAATTTAATGTTCATAGCATTTCAAGACATTCCACGCACGTGGCCCGGAGTTGCACGGGCACTTCGCGCCTTGAAAGTAGCAAGGAAAATTTCAAGAAACTACTCCCCGCCAAGGCGGCTCCCTGAGAGGCGCATTCGCGCCTTTACTTTTTTCCTATATAAAAAAATCATTCGAATTATTGAGATGCTTTACGTCTTCAAGATGGTGAGGAAAGTTACAGCAAGTTCTGATCGCTCAAGGGAAAGAAGCAGACATAGATACTCAGTTTTTAATATAAGTAGATGGCTCTTCAACAAATGAATGTTTCAAAACATTACAAGTAGCTAGCGTTAAAATACTACGTAAGTGGCCCGCTTATTACTTTCGTGTTTGATTTAGTTAAGCCTTCATTCAAAGTTCTCATTATCATTGTTAATACTGTTTCATAGCAATCACGTTTTGCAACGAATGGATTTCATATTTAATCATTTATTAGGCTTAATCGCTTTAAATTTGAGTACTTATTAATTGATATCTTCGTTAATTAAAATCGTATAATTATATAAATTGAAACTAATGAAGCCTGAAAAATTACCTATCTACCGGTATCTGTTTCGACTTTCAGTTCATTGGCGTTCAGGAGGAAGAAGCGTGACATAGAAAGAAAGATAGTTAGAAATAAAGTTAGAAAGATACTCAGTTTTTAATATTAGCCATTTCTTAGAAAAAAATTTGTTTCGTAAATAGTTAGAAATTGATCAATCAAATTGTTTATAGTAACACTAGCTGTGGGGCCCGGCGTTGCACGGGCTTTAAAGTAGTGATGAAAATTTAAATAAACTACTCGCCGTCAAGGCGGTATATCTATATATATAAAAATGAATGTTGGTAAATGTGTATATGTGTATATGTGTATGTGTGTGTGTTCCCTAAGATCTCAGAAACTACCCGGGAGATTTGGCTGAAATTTTCACCGTTTGTTCCTTTTGGTACTGGGAAGGTTTAGAGACCAGTTTCAACAAAATCCGATGGGTAGTTATTTTATAATTTCAATTTTAGTCCTGATTCTGTCTTTGTAATTTCAATTTTAAACTCCATTTTCGAAGGCTTTCATCAATCCAATCGAGTATTTAGTGTATCAACTCAACTCTCTGGCAGATAGTTGGAATTGCTTGCTACCGTAAATTTGGCGATCTTTTAAATCGCACCAAGAGCCCTCAATAATGGAAGTTTTCCCAATAACTATCTCAAGTATAAAGGATAAAAAAGGTATTTGATTAATAGATCAATCTTTTTTTAAAAACAAATGAGATTCAGTTTCATATTTCGGAACTCCTTTAGATTTGTAGAGGCTTAGATGTCATGCATTATTTTCCAGACGAATACTATTTTGTTCTTTATACCTATTGCTGTTTTCAATCAGAGTATGTTACTATATTTTCTCGCCAAACATCTAATTAATAGTTCGTTTTCATGTCCTTACTATTTGCTATGATATACCGCAATGTTGGAAATTATTTTAACGCCTTACGGAATGGTGTACATTTAGCGCCAAATATAATATTCAAATTGATTTCAGATTGCCAAAAAGTAATCAGCTTCATAGAGAATACCTTAACATTTGGCGACAATTTCTCTTTCACAAAAGTCATAACACGTAAGTTTCTTTATTTATGGAAGGGATAGGGGTTCAGAATTATCCAAGGTATCCCAAATTAGCTACTAAATTGGCGACTTTTTAAATAGCGCCAAGAACCTTCAATAATATCGTATAAATTGCGATATTTCAACGTTCTTTCTAAAGCGTGTCATTTCGGAAAATGTGTTATTTTGTTTTTGAAGTTAGGTAAGAAAACTTTCTTCTTCTTTTAAACTTTGGTAAGATGTCTGTTGGTTTCTGTGAGTTGGTTCTATTGCATTCGAATGTCCCCAAGGGGGTGTTTTACCCCTTTTATGGGGTAAATCAGTGTTAATTTCAATGCAGACAAAAGAGATATGAATTGGCTCGACCACTTGGCGATATATCGCCAAGCTTTTGACGCCAATTCAGCGACATATCGCTAAGTTGGCGACAAATGTGGCGATTTTTTTTTTTTCTGATTTGGGTTCAATTTGGCCCTATTGGCGATATTTTCCGAAAAATCCACTGGATGGTGTTAAAATCGGCGATATTTAGTAGATTAATCATTGCAAAACATTTTTTTCCATTGTTTCGTGGCAAACTAGGGATGTAAATGTTTGAACTGTAATCTTGCTCACTCCAAGCACTATTTTAACACTTAAGGCATCGACTAAGAAATTTACACGTAAAAGGAAGTAGTGTGGGGTCCATACCAGATTTTTATATCATACTTTGAAGGAATTATAGTTGAATTATAACTAAAATAGTGTTTTTTTCTGCTATATCAACTATTTTACAAAAGAACTTTTCATTTTATACCACGGGCAAAGCCGTGCGGGTACCGCTAGTAATGATATATAACCGCCAAGGCAGCTCGCCTTTAAAGTAGCGAGGAAAGTTTTAGCAAACTACTCGCCGCCAAGGCGGCTCGCCTTTAAAGTAGTAAGGAAAGTTAAAACAAATTACTCGCCGCCAAGGCGGCTCGCATTTAAAGGAGGGAGGAAAGTTTTAGCGAAACCGGTTTCAAAAAACTACTCCCCGCTAAAGCGGCTCGCTAAAAAACTTTCCCGCATCAAAAAGTCAATCGCATTATTTGCACATGCTTCCTCAGGAATAAAAACAATGTCAAGTAAAAACAAATATTTCCAAACCGCTCTCTTCCTATAACATTAATTGCAAAATTCCAAGCAAAAAAGTTGTTTTAATAGTTAGATAGCAGCCAAAAAAAAAATCCCTGCTAAAAACATGAATTACAATTTAATTTGAAACACATTTTCAAAATGGTACACCAGAAAAAAAAATATAAGTCATTAAGTAGGCAGGAATTCAAGTGAAACACGGACAATCGCATTATTTGCCTTGTTGAAACGCCGTAAAATGAAATGCTTTTAAAAAACGAAATGAAGAAAAGGACACCACCAATGAATTTAAAAGATGTAGCCATAGCAACGCAATAAAACGTTAATAGTTTGATCAGGAAAGAGGTTTTCGAACTTAAAGTTCAAACGCTTGTAACTTTTTTTCTAGTGGAGATAAAAGCTAGGTATCAATTCTGGGGTTAAAAATATTGCTCTATCCAATGGCGTAAAAATCAAAGCTGTGGAATAATTAGTTTATTTTTTATTGATGGTTTTAATGAACCAAGTATTGCAAGAAATCGGGTGAAGCCTTGCAAGAGTCAAGTTTAAAAATTGAATAACTCGTGCTGTGTTTAAGTTAGAGAATCGAAACAAACTGCATAGGACAGATGACAGATAAAATTTCTTTGCTTCCAATGATATATAACATATATGTGCAAGTAATTTGTAACCCCAGTATTCGGCGATTTATGTGAAAATTGCCTTGAATTCGAATAAAAAACGAATCGCTTATCTAATCTTTTCAAACTATAGCCTAAAGTCTTTCTGGGTAAATGGACTATTCAACACAAAACGAATTTTTCAAATCGAACCAGTAGTTCCTGAGATTAGCGCGTTCAAACAAACAAATAAACAAACAAACTCTACATCTTTATATTATTAGTAAAGATTACAATTTTTGCATAGATTAAAAGCATATGAGAATGGCAGTCTTTTTTCCATGCATGTTTGCAAATCAAATATTTTCATTTATAAGATTTTATCAGCATTAATACTGAAAATAGAAAATTCCATAGCTACAGTATACTGCAAAAAATGAACTGTTATACTGTTGTTTTTACAGTATAGTACTGGCAAAGAGGTTCCAATTTAAAACGAAAATACACAGCAATAAACTGCAAAACTAGCATATTTACAGTTTCTCACTGTAGAGTTAGAAATTTTACAGTTTAATGCCATAAAATTTAGCTGTGTTATACTGTAAAAACAACAGTATAATACTGGCAGGCGAAGTTCGAGTTTAAAACTGTAAATTGCACAGTAATAAATTGTAAAAGTTGATATTTTACAGTTTATTACTGTAAAATTAGCTGCATTATACTGTAAAAACAACTTTTATTTTTTACAGCATACAGTATTTTAAACCAGTCGTTCTCAACGGAGGCGGTACCGCCCCTCTGTGGGCGGTGGGAAGATGTTGAGGGGCGATGAACATGTTTTGGGCAGTAGGGAGGCGGTGGGAAAATTTAGGGGTCAGAGGACAATAGATGTATTAGAATTTATTTTAATTTTGAAAATCAAAATTAAATTTTGCATTAAATCAAAAATTCAACTTGAAATATTTCAGCCTCCGATAAAATAAACTTATACGCTCATCTGGAATTTTTAAACTTATTTCCTTACGTTTTTCAGGGGTGATTTTTTTTATTAAAATATTTTAGCTCTTCTTTGCTGATCTTTTTTCCTTTTCTCTCTCACTTTTTTTTGTGATATGACTTTTTAGGGATATTTTGCGTCTGAAAATCTTGAGAGAGAATGTTTTAGCTAGGATGACTTTTAAGCGGAAAGTCCCCCAAGGTCACCCGCCATTTTTCCGCGGTCCAGCTTAACCAAATGAAAAACCGTTATAATAAATCGCAGTTGCAATCAGGGTTGCCTGGTTTAATCTAATAGAAGCCAATTTGGCTAATTTTGATCACATATAACAAGATAAAATTCAAAAGCATTAGCCACACTATCGTTTTTTTTTTTTAGCCGAACTGTTGATAGATTTATTTTTACCATAGCAATGTAATTTCTAATAACTAACAAAAATTAATAACGCATTATTTTTAAGTAATTATCATACATGTAAAAATACCGTTCTGCATCTGCAGCTGAAAATGGTCAAATTAAGTTCTCAAGTTTCAGTCGCCTATTTTGATTGTTGCTAAATGAGACTGGTTTTCAGATTGAACAATTCCCCACTTATTAGGATACCAGATTTCAATGTCTATAGCCGAAATTTAATGGTTGATTCAAAATACTGCGAAAAAGATTCCCAATCGCATTCGAGTGTCTCCCACAAATAGCGTTTTAATGAGAACATTAAACGTCAGCGATTTTGTTTTTTTACTTTCTTAATTTTCTTTCACCATGTTCTCATAAGTTAGCTTAGTACCTATGAGAAAGTAAGTCTACCTTAAAGGTATTCAAAATATCTCGATGTTCCAGGGCTTTTGTGCAATTTGGCTATTTTCCTCGGTTTGGTTATTCTCCTACATTTTTACCTGGCAATCGTATTTGCAATGCTTAGAGTGCCGGCTCAGTTTGGCTGTTTTGTTTGACGTATTTTAACTTTGGCTTTTGCTAACTTCATTAATTTACTTTCATGGTTTATTTTTAGTGAAATCTCCTTCGATGATGCTCACGTTTTTGCCAAAAACTTCAGTCTTTGCACAAAGACTTTTCTAGCATTCTCAGGATATTTTTGTCTCTGAACGTTCCTCAATGGGCCATGAACCCTTTTGAAAATATTGAGACAGCTGATGTTCAATATCAGTAAAATTTGGTGAAACTTTCACCCACTGAAACTTGAAAAGCTGGTTTCCAGAATGTTAACAATCTTACAGGGTTTATGCTGCAAAGAGACATTAGTAGCCTTCAAATTGGACTGTGAGCTATCGCCAAAAATTTTTAAATCGTCTTTCCCTCTTCCTACCTTGTCAAAAGAGGATTCAGTGTCGTCACCGACCTAGTTACAAAACAGAAATCGACTCCAAATCGTCCCAAGAAGAGACTTGCGCCTTCACCTTACAAAAAATATTAAACCGATCGTGAGGAAACTGACTTTATTAAACTACCAAGAACAAATATCTCACTAACATGTATTTCTGAATGTTCCTTTCATATTTTGAGACAGAAAAAAAAATACTTCGCTTGTTTATTTTTATTGCATCTGATTGCTTCCTTCTTTTTTTTGCTTGTTTATTTTTATTTTATTTTGTTTCATTTGCTTGTTTATTTTTATTTTATTTTGTTTCATTCTTCTTTTAAAAATAAAATATTTTTAATCCTAGATTTGTTTTTTCTTTCTACATTCGTCATTTTAATTCTCATAATGACTAATGAAAAGAAATATATCTTGTTTATCCGTTTTGTGAAATTCTGGAAGGAAATTATTAAAAACTTTAAACCTCTTTTCTCACACCCCCTCACCTTTAATAAAAAGGGGCGCGTTGGAAAAAATTTCACTCGTAAAGGGGGCGTTAGCCTTGAAAAGGTTGAGAACCACTGTTTTAAACGATCTACGTTTGAACAGATTTGTAGCCGTCCGTTGTGCTATCGGTTTAATTTTACTGTTTTATTTGCTGGGGTAATGTATTTACTTATTTGTAGAAGTCGTCTAATTCTGGCATCAGTAGATGGTTCATAATGTTTGTATAAGTGAAAATATTAAGCTAAATTAGTTTTACGCAGTTTTTCTGTGTATAGAGTGACAGAAAAAAACCTTGATCATTTGCAAAACGTCCAACGTGAATATTTGAAGTCGTGTGAATATTTTGTTTAATGATGGAATAGCTTCTGTAAAAAACGGTTGACAGATTAATCTCAATCACATTTTTTAGGATTAACATATTTAAGTTACCTCTTATAACTTCGAGAAATGAAAAAGAGATGACAAATCCTATAATTAAGAAACATTTCAGTTAATAAATAAAATAACTATCTTTGTGATTTTAAGGGAGAAGAAATATTTTCCTTTAGTTAATAAATGTCCAAAACTAGAACACATCTAGTTCTTGAAAAGTTGTCTACCATTCTTAATCTAAATATAAAAATGAAATGGCTATTTAAGGCTTGAGCTCCTATTTTTTGTAATCCATAATTATTTTCCAAAAATGTATCATCTTCTTTCATTTTTAAAGTTTGGAATCTTTATAAAAATTTTGAAAACGATTGAAAATATGTCTGTCATGTTTCGAAAATTAGATATGCTCTAAAACCATTAAAAATATTTGTGACCTCCGCGCACTTGGTTTGACACAAAATCCAACAAGCTAGTTGATTCAGAGTACTTTCTTTTTTTAGATTTGTTACAGAAAGAGACTTGTAACGGAAACGGAATATCAAAATGGAGTCTAAGTATGGAGAAAGTGGTTTGTGTATGTTACCCAGGCTTTGGAGAAGAAGATTGCAGCAAAAGTAATTTTTAAAAAAATATTTCACTTATGTATATTACTATTTCAGTATGTTACTATTCAGTCAATTTTAAACAATATTATATAAAAAAGGCATTAAAATAAAAAATACTACGCAGTATTTTCCAATAAGTGCAAAAACCATATTAATATTTTATATATAATAACTGTTCAAAATAAGGAAAATAAATATAAGTACCTTTGCTCAAATTTGTTGGTATTACTGTAGTGCATGCTACACTGTAAAAAATGATTGTTGTTTTTACAGTATAATACACCTAATTTTATAATAATAAACTGTAAAAATTGCTAATTTTACAGTAATAAACTGTAAAATTGCTACTTTTAGAGTACTAAATTGCAAAATTGCTAATTTTAGTTTATTATCGTTTTTACAGTTTTAAACTGGAACATCTGCTGCCAGTATTATACTGTTGTTTTACAGTATATAAAACAGCTAAATTTCATGATAATAAACTGTAAACTTGCTAGTTTTACAGTTTATCACTGTATATTTTAAGTTTTAAATTAGAACCTCGGATGCCAGTATTATACTGTAAAAACAACAGTTCATTTTTTGCATTGTAATATTATTTTACTGAAGAAACGGAGTACATTTGAATTAAATTTATAATCGATTATTATTTTCACACATGAATTTTGCCGAGCGTTTTTGTATCGATTTCAAAAAATATACTGAAAGATCTACCGATTTCATTGGAAAAATAGTTTTCAACAGCAACAGACATTTCTCTTCGTAACACTTTTTTAAAGTTTTTGATTTTTCAATATTAATTTTCCCAGTAAAAACAGCAAAAATAAGAAATATCTTTGTTGTAGTATCCCTACATTATTTTAAACTGCAGGAGCATAAGTTAATTGTTTATAGTTTTGAAATTGCTAACAAGTCTGTTACTCATTTTAATGAATACAAGGTGTCCCAGTTTAGTGTTTCAAAACTTCTAGGAGGGGTAGGGGGTGCATCCAAACGACTTGAAATCATATAAAAATTAGAGCGTAATAAGAGGGGCATAATTGAATAAAAATAAGAGCGATGAGCTGCGTTGGAAAAGGGTTTCTCAACGCAGTGAAATTTGACTATGTTTATACTCGGTTACTTTAAAATAGGCGTATCTATACTAAAATGCAACGTTTCTTCACAAAAACATCGTGACGTCAGCGTGACGTTTGCGTGACGTTAGCCTATGAAAAACAAGCTAGATAAACGTCACAGCCTACTTGGCGAATAAGAGGAGATCGTTAACTGCTTGTGAGCTCTTATTGGCTCCGAACGTAGTGACGTCAGTGCCAAGTTAAGTTGCATTCTAGTATAGTTTAGAAATTTTGCACCGTCTCCATGGAAACCGTAGGAAAGAAAACAGCTCCACTCTTTTTTTTATGCACTGCTGTTGAGGCATTTCATTTATTTAATGTTTATGGAATTCGGCTTTGCTTTTATTTATATCCAAATGTCTCAGTTATTTCTCAGCGTTTTCTAACAAATCTAGTCATACATAAACAAAGCAAAAATTTCTAAGCAAAAGTTGTTCTTTATTAACGTTGATTTTTCAATGGAATCACGGGTCGCCAAGAAAACTAAATACAAGCCGCCAAGAAATTTTCGTCGCAAAGAAAAATGTAAAAGAGCGACAAGGACTGTTTACGCGAGTAACCAAACCGGGGTTTTCACCCCTCTGTATCTCAGCCCCATAAAGATCCCTAGAGTTGATTTTTGGTATACTCAATCTCCAGCGGCCCCTGACGGCACATACTAAAGCAAAACATCCAGGACCCTCAGGGGGAGGGGTGATAAATGTTATAAAATTGCTATTTTTCGCACTTTTTAAAAATTGTTTGACAGGGCTACAGACTAAACGGTAACTCGGATTGAGCTCTGCTTTTGCACCCACATTTATTTTGTACCAAAGCTCGGCATAGGGGGTTTTTCGACCCCCCACCCCCTCCCCCCTCGTTTTTATTTTCCGTATCTTTTCTTCCCGGGGGTCTTTAGTGTTGATTTTTGGTATGAATATTCTCGATGAGACATTGAGGACGTTTTCCCAAAATTTAGCCCCCGGGGTCATCGCACCCCGGAGTTATTAATGCTTAAAATTGGTCCGATTTCTATCTACTAGCTCTGTTCAACATCTGAGCATTTATGTTTTCATTGTTGGGCCACGAGGAAAGAAAACTCAATGATTTATAATTTCATCTGTTGCCAGTTTCTATTTGTTAACAAATAAAATATTTGTAATTGATTTTATTGCATAAGGCTTTTAAAAGAGATCTTCAATTTAGTTCATTTTAATATGAGATCGGCAGTAAGGGTTGGGTTTTTTTTTTTAAACTTTTAATTTAATCGTAGTATTGTTAGCAACTAGCTTTGTTTTGCGTCGGTTCGGGTGGTACATTGTGATTGATTTCAAATTTATCCTAGACTGAAGAAGATCCTTGAACTTTTGCACCAAATGCATGCCGCCAAGAAAACCACATATGTCGGACAGCCAAGAAAAATGTTGAAGGGAAAAAAAACATGCAAAGTAAATTTTGAAGAGAAAAAAAAAACAGGCAAAGAAATAATATTAATGCAAAAACATGTGATATCTCCCCAAAAACAACAGTGTTGTAAAAAAATCCCCGCCAAGAAAATCTTAAATACTCAGACTTAAAAAGTTATGATATCGAGTTTTCCCGCCAAGTTTGTGCCAAACTACAACTAACCTGTATGTATAGTTCTTTTAAATTGTTTTCAGTCCTGCCAGGCGGGAAGTTTTTACTCATTAAGCAACCACCTCACAAGACAAAGCTTCCCGCCTGGCAAACTGAAAACAATTTAAAAGAACTATACATACAGGTTAGTTGTAGTTTGGCACAAACTTGGCGGGAAAACTCGATATCATAACTTTTTAAGGCTGAGTATTTAAGGTTTTCTTGGCGGGGATTTTTTTACAACACTGTTGTTTTTGGGGAGATAATAGTTTACGGACAAAGCGATTTTAACCGTTTGTATTTAGCCATTGTTACAAAGCTAAGGGGAAAAAGCCCATAGCGCCATAACTATGACAACCATCAGGAGAAAAGTACGGGGAATGGGAAATTAATTTTAATTTGAGACGCCAGCTCTCGTTTAACACAGGGTTTAGTGTACTCCAGACTGTTCGCGAGCTCTTTGCACAGATGTAGGTATGCATTGTAGTCAGTGGAGCGAAAGTTCGAACATTTACTTTGACCCATTTACCTTTTGCTCTTATACATGTATTATTAAAAAGATTTTTCATTTACTGTCTCTTTTCTTTATGGTTCTTCTGTATACATTAACGCTCTAAAAAAGCATTTTTGTCACCCCATTGATGTATGGTGTTGAGCCTTCATCACGTATCCTTTCCCTCATGGAAGTTCTAAAACACTTAACTGATAACCTTGTGCAATAATTACTGTCTCTTTTCTTTCTGGTGCTTCTGTGTACATCAACGCTCTAAAAAAGCATTTTCGTCACCCCATTGATGTGTGATGTTTAGTCTTCAGCACGTACCCTTTCCCTCACGGAAGTTCTAAAACACTTAAGTGGTATCTTGTACAATAGTTATTGTTTATTTTTGAAATACAGTAAATTTTCTTTTGTTTCACAGATCTGTTACAGGAAAGGACGTGTAGTGGCAATGGAAAGTCAATATGGGATGCGATAGAGGACAGCGCTGTGTGTGCCTGCAAACCTGGCTTTTCCGGGCCGGACTGCAGTGAAAGTGAGGAAACCACTTACTACTTAAAATGTACTTGTATACCGCTACAAAATCAATGTTAGTTTCATGCACACGGCGTTAATAAAGTAAATGCAATCAATTTTGTCGCTTTATTTTCAGCCGAAAAGATAAGTTCAATATTGGTTTCAGAATTTGAAAGGAGTTTTAAATTAAACGTCTTCAGTTCTTTTTGGTTCGTGAACTCAGGAGTAAGTATACTTGCTATACAGTGTGGTGCGAAAGTATTGGGCTAATATTATGTTAGTGAAAAAACGACCAATTGGGGTACTTATAAGTTCATTCTTTCATTCGGAAGACGACAAAATGTAGTTTTTTACACAAAAGTTCAAGAAAAATACTATTTTACATGAGCTACATTGAAATATTAAGATAAAATTTAATTTCATGCTATATGTGATACCATACACACCTAGAAGAATACTGTCACAACTCAAAAGTCAAAATTCTGAATATTTGGTAATATTCCAGAAGCCATGATTTAAAAGTCAAAGAGAAACGTTTATTTTTTAAGCATTATAAAAGCAAGTGAGCCGAAAAGTTCAAACCAAATGTGCTATAGACTGCATCATAACTAACTGCTTTACAATATCAGTATTTTCAGTCACCTTATTTTTTTTCTGTTTCTGAGTTGTGACAGTATTCTTCTAGGTGTGCGATATGCGCCATGCCATATGACCAGTAGCGTAGCTATGTGGTCCAGCACCCGTGGCAAATTTAGAAAATTGCGCCCCCCACCCCCTAAAAGTCGCTATGATGGAAGGTCACGAGAGGTCCTTGTGACCTCCTCAAATTTTCTTACTCCAAAAATTTTGATTTATTTATTCAGAAAATTTGTTGACAATATTACAAGTTTGATGCTCCGTATGTTCCCTCTCATTTTATGTATTACACATATGTCTGCTTGTTTGTATTATTGGGAAAAAATTAAATTTAATTAGATATTTTGGGACAAATAGAAACTCATTAAAAAAGATTTATTTATTTAATTTATTTTTTGAACATAGCATTTAAACTTCTATACGTAAACATCGAAGTGCTAACAGCGTTTGAAAACGTTACTCGTTCAAAACCGCGCTACGCTATTCTTGTGTTACTCATTTTGATAAGCTTCGTTTATTGTGGACTCTTGGTGCGAAATTTACGATAGTCGTTTATAAGACCCCCCACCCCTCTCTTCCCGTTTTTGAGAAATTGGTACTTATATATTATTCTCTCGCTTCTTTTTACCACAAAAAAAAGAGGGTGCTTTTTGCGCTGCTTGGTGCAGTCTATCATATTTTTGTCTTTTAGTCTGTTTGGATTTGATTTATTTTTTTCTTTTTAAAATTTTTATTGGTCGAAATGCCGCCCCCTGGCTGCTACGCCCTTGGCAAGAGCTACTCCTGCCAACCCCTATCTACACCACTGCATAGGACATGCCATATAACATGTCATATGTGTCAATTTCATACCAGTACGATCATCAAGTACTCGTAAATGACTTGAATAGTCAGTTTACGGGAAAGTTAATTGTTTACAAACGTTCTGCTGCATGAAATAGCTTTATGCTATCTTTCAGAAAATAAAAAAAGAAAGAAAGAAAGAAAAAGAAGCATGTACATATTTCAGTCAATCTTTATGTTTTTACACATTTTATCCCCCTCCCCCATCCCATCCTATTTTCCTCTACTCAATACATTTAGCCGATTTTTTTTACTTGTGAGATTTTAGAATCGTTTTTAAAAAGTTCAAAGTTGTTTCAAAAATACCAGCAGACTTCTTGTTGATGCATTCACTAATGAAATCATTAGTTGTTGTTCATACCATTTTATAAAAAGGGGTTTGAGCCTGCGTAATGGAAAGTGTAAGAAGTTTTATTATTATGAAGCATAATTAAGCCCTTTTAACCATACCATGCTAATAATGACACGTAGAGATCAATAGAAAAATCTATTTATATCGGTAGAGTTCTATTGATATGAATTGATTTCTATAGATGTCTCTATTGGTATCGATAGAAGCTATTGATACCTGTAGCCTATTGATCATAACCTCATGGATATCCATAGAAGCCCTATAGACATCAATAGAAATTTGGTCAGTAGGAAAGCATTTCAATGGATATCAATAGAAGCTTTATAGATATCGATAGAAATCTGGTCAGTAAGATACTGATCCCAATGGATATCGCTTAAAGCTTTAATTGACATCAATAGAAATCCGATAGGTTATACTAATTCCAATTGATATCTGTAGAAATGAAATCATTAAGTTTAAACTTAAGTAGTAAGTCTTGGTAAAATTAGTGAGCTAGGAAAATTATTAATAATAATAATAAAAAAAGCAGATGATTTTAAACTTTGTAAATAAAGATAGCTATAATTTTAAAATAATAAACTTCGACTGAAATTTTAACTGATAAAATTTCTGACTTTTTAAAATCTGATATTACAGATTCATAGATTATGCTAGTCATTTTTTTTTTTTTTTTATGTTTGAAAAAAATCAATAGTTTTCTTTCAAATAATCATAGGCATATGTTTCAACCATTCATTTCAAAGATATTTAAAAAAAATGAAAGAAAAACACATTTTTATTCTTTAAACTGGATACAAAAAAAAATGGCCTCTTCATGTGTAAATTGTACATTGTGCTCATTGTGAAAAATGGATCATTTGAAGTTTTATAAATAAGTTTGTCCTTAATCTAAGAATCATTATTTTGAGGGTCTTTTCCATACATTTCCATGTGATGCATAATGAGTCTGGATGCATATCCATTAAAATTTGAGACTTTAATGTAGTGTTATGCCCTGATATGTACAAAATCTTTATGCTGTGGCTTACGTATAAACAGATAAATTCACATTATCTACCAGTTTGTTGGCTATCTTAGCTACATTAAGGAGATTTTTGCCTCCGTCATAATCATTGGCTATTCCTAACTGTGGAGTCCCCAATAAGGGCGAAACGGCACTCTTAGGATGCTATGATCGAGCTGTGGGTGCATTTACTTCAGCATATATCATTTTTCTTCTGTTGGATATTTTGCACACTACTAGTGCAATGACACACCACCTTGCTTGAGTAGTTCTATCCCTAGTAAAAATGACCCATAAAAATCAATAGAAAGATTTTGTATGGGGGAAATGGATTACGGATATCAATACTGATGAATCAGTAGAGACCTATTGATATCAGTAACGAACAAGCTTCTTTCAGTGTTATCAATAGAACAAAACCGTAGGATCTATAGATATCAATAAAGATCCATAGCATCATAGAATTAAAAAAAAAAAAAAGAACGGGAAATGGCCAACGGATATCAATAGAGCTAAATCAGTAGAGGTCTAGTGATATCAGTAGAACAAAACCGTAGAATCTATGAATATCAGTAGAGATCCATAGCATCTTGTTCAACTGATATCAGTAGATCTCTACTGATTTAGCTCTATTGATATCCGTTGGCCATTTCCACGTACAACTTTTTTTATTGATCTCTACGTGTCATTTTTAGCAGGGTATCTTAGGGTCACCACACAACAATATTATTATTTATAGCTCCTTATCTTTAAGAATTGTGGAGCTCATCATTTTGATTTATTCTATTTTACTATTAATTTAATTTTATGTTCCACCTTTTTTTCCTTAACCTTATATTATATAATTCATTACGCTTTAATTAATTTTAGAAATGCATATGCGTTTCCAAATTACTTTTACATTAGACAGATTTTTTATTCAGTTCCTTTGGTTGCAGTATTTCTTGTCATTATTATCCCTGATAAGAGCATCATTAGTACCAAAACTAGTACCAAATATTCTCTTCATTTAATTTATTTTCAAAAATATTTTTCATTTATTAGTTTTATGAATGTTTAGCACTACGTAAGAATTTTATGTCAGAGAGATAAAAAAGTTTTTTTTAGGTATGCTCATCAAAAAAACTCAGCTCGTTTTTCCCAATCATCATTTAAAAAAAAAATGTCAAACATACCTTTTTAGCACTTAAAGCTGATTTCTGAAAGTATAAAAAGTAAATAAATGAATAAAGAAAGTTTTGTCGCACCTTTTAAAGAATGTAACTGTTACAGTTCTTCCGTAGAAAAATTTCTCAATCGTTTTCAAAAAAAAAAAAAAAAAAATTTAAAGTACACAGTACATCAAAACACATTTTATCAAAGAAAGAAAAAAAAATCTCGTCCGTTCATAAAATGTCTCGAATTTCACTTTTAATCCGTTGCCAGTTGTTAAATATAAATAAAGAATAAAATGCTCTCGTGAATGAAACATTTTTGTTACAAAAAAAATCGTCTGCCAAAAAAAATTATAATAATAATAAATAAAATAAAACAAATGAATAAATAAACAAAAAATCGTCTGCACAGTCAGTCATTTTTTTTTCTGAGCCTGCATTTCCGCCATGCTTGCGGGATCGGAGTCGGAATCAGAGTCCTCACAGAAGATTATTCAAAAAAGTGCTTTACAAACATTATTTATCAAAACCATTTTCTTACAAAGTTAGTTTGAAGGAAATCCGACTTTAAGTTCGGGATCAACATTCAACTTAAATTCCCCGTAGGCGCTAATGTTAATTTTTTTTCTGAACGGTCCAATATTGAACGAAAAATGAGCGAATCAAAAAGCGAAATATGGTAATGAGCCTCTCCGAGATCTTTCAAACAAAAAAAAGTTTATTCCATTCGGATGGTTCACTCAGAAGTTATTAGGTGGGGAAAGGTTGCTTGAACGGTTCAATGTTGAACGAAAAAATGTTCAAATTGAAAATTTAAATAAAGTAATGAAGTATCCTTGCTGAGATCCTTCGAACAAAAAAAAAAAAAAAGTTTATTTAAATCGGACTGTTCACTCAAAAGTTATTAGGGGTGACAGCTTGCTTGAACGGTTCAATGTTGAACGAAAAATTGTTCAAATCGGAAATGTAAATACGGGAATGAAGTATTCTTGATAAGGATCTTTCGAACGAAAAAAAGTTTGTTCAAATCGGACTGTTCACTCAAAAGTTAGCATCGCGGGACGGGTTGTTTTAACGGTTCAAAGTTAAACCAAAAATTGTTCAAATAAAAAAATCAAATATGGGAATGAGCTCTACCCACCGAGATCTTTCCAACAAAAAAAGTTTGTCCAAATCGGAATGTTCATTCAAAAGTTATTAGGGGGGTGGGGAGGGGCAGACAGACCGACCGACCGACATACAAATTCCCCATCTCAATACCCTACTTTCAAATTTTTAATCTTTCGATATTCATTTTGGCGATATTTTTTGGACTTGGCTATATTTTTTAGATGCATTAAGCTAATTTTAATACTTTTTTCGTCTTTCTTTTATGTTTAACGGGAAAGTAGGCTAAGAAATAGTATTGCAATGAGAAAGAGAAAAACAAGTGAAAAGATTTTACCACCTTAATTCTCTTACTATTTTCAGTACAAAGATTCTAATTGGCTGTAAATTTTCAACCTTTTTATTGTTTTTATTGCTACATGATAAGAAAACAATCCTAATTAGAATACTAATGCTCGGTATTTCATTTTATTTCTTGCTCTAAATGTTATAGGCGTAATGCAATGCCTCATGAAATGGGAATACTTAAGCTAGGGGGTGAAAATGAAAATACTAAAGAGTGCCACAACAAATTCCCATTATTTAAAAACTTGTAATTTATTTTCCATACAAATCATGTTTAAACCATTAGTTTTAAATGAAAACTGAAAATGTCACAAATAATAGACATATAAAAAACATTTAGGCAATACAACTTTGTTGTAGAAAAAAATAATAGAAACATTTACTGTTTTCTCAAGTTTAAAGAATAACATGCACTTTCTTTTACTGGAAAATGCATGCTTAGTATGAATATCGATTTTACAGTATCTTCTCATATACCATCGTCAACACCTAAACCTCAATTTATTTTTTTTAAACATTTTATCATTTTGGATTGAATTTTTCAAAAACAATCAAATTTGACTACAAAAATAAGCAACTACTTTTTGGTTATTTTTGAGAGCTATTTATGCACGCTAATTAAAAAACTATTTTTAAAAGAATGAAATAATCATCTGTTCCATTTTTAGATCTGTTGAAAGGCAATCTTTGCAGCGCCAATGGAATACCAAAGTGGGATGTGATAAGAGATGAAGCGATGTGCGTTTGTAAACCAGGATTTGAAGGAAAAGATTGCAGCGAAAGTAAGAAACTCTTATAGTTACTCAGTCCTTTTTTTTTTTTTGGTAAAATTTACATAAGAATCATCCGGTATATTTGCAAAGACAATATTCAGGCTATACAGGGAGTTATTAAATTTCCACAAAGAAAAGGAAATTGCATAGTTTTTGGTTTTCCGCAGCAAATAATTTTCTCAAACTTTCCTAAGCTATTTAGCTTTATAAATTCTTAACATTTCAAGTTACTTAACATTTCAAAGTTAGAACAACGCTTTCGGTTCTGTTTCCTTCAAAATTTGTTGTCATTTGACGGCTGACTCAAAATGACGGCCATTGTGTGTGTGTTTTTTTTTAATGATGGCCACAACACAAGGCATCAATTCATACACTACCAATCTAGGACAATACTATCCCTACTAGATGTCCAATGCATGGAAACACACCTCGTATTAGGAAGTTACGTCACATTGGGTGGCTTCACCTTCACACGGTCTGTTTTTTTTTTTTTTTTAATCCACGGGACTTCTTCCTACTCCTTTAATGATGGACTTGGAAAGAGAACGTTTGCTTCCAAATAGAAGGCATTTATTTCATACAGATAAAAATATTTGTATTTCATGTTTAGATCTTTTAGAAAGAGAGACTTGCAGTGGCAATGGAAAACCAAAATGGGATGCGATCGAGGAGAAAGTGATATGTGTATGCAATCGTGGTTTTGACGGAACGCATTGCAGCAATGGTAAGAAAGAAAAATACGTCTTAAAATGCAATTTAATTATTTTTAAAAATCAGTGAAAGACAGATTTCATCAAACAATGACAACAAGTGTCCCTTCCATGTCAGTCATACACTTACTGCTCCTTTTGAGATGTGGGAAGTTTTGGCATGCAAAAATAAGGAGTATCTTTAAACGGGAGTCTTTTTTATGGCAACAACCAACTTTTCTAAACTATATTTCAAATAAACACCGTCCAGACGATTATTTTGTTTCAGTAAACAGTTACAAACAGTCAGCATTTGTAATCATATTTAAATTACAGCAACTACTTTAAACTTGGTATTTTGTAACAGATGCTTACAGCGGACTACTTTATTTTGTTTCAATTTGCTTAAGGGTCATTTCACGGTTTTTGTGACATAGGGGTGTCCGTAACAAAAAAATTTTAAAGTTTAAAATTTTTATATTTATTTAAAAAGTACATTCTAAAGTATATGAATATCATATTGTTCTCATAGTTTATTTTATATTAGGTTTTTAATTGCACTCAGAACTCAGAAGATTGAAAATGCAATTTTTACTGTTACAGACTTTACATTGAATTTTTCTTTAAATCTGGCTTAAACCGATTTTTGAGCCCAAAACTGGTACTTGAGACAGATAAAGTAAAGGGTCACCTCTAATATAGCTAACAATTGTAATCAAAAACTGCGTTCTATAAAAAATTATGGATTGTGAAAATGATGACTGTAGAGCCCGTAACAATAATTGGAATAAAAGTTTAGTTTTTAAGGAAAAATTCAATGTAGAGTCCGTAACTGTGAAAATTGCATTTTCAATGTTCTGAGTGCAATTTCAAACATAATACAAAGTAAGCTATGAAAACAATATAATATTCATATACTTTAGAATGTACTTTTTCAATATATATAAAAATTTTAAACTTTTAAAAAGTCTTGTTACGGACACCCCTATGCCACAAATATCGTGAAATGCCCCTTAAACTTTAAGCACACAGTTTTAGAATTAAATTGTATCCTTTGTACTTATAGAACGGCGTTGGTCATATTCTAGTTTTTTCACTTTTTTTACTTTTACTCTGACAAATAGACACATATTTCATGGATTGGTTATAGGCTATTTAGGATCATTATGAGTTTAGTGGCATTTTATGAAAGATTTCCATCTCGGGCAAAATTTTATACATATTTCAACATTTATTAAAGTACTAATACTTCTTAAGATTGAGAAAATTTATTATTTATCTCTTTCTCAGATTTATTGCAGGAAAATACTTGCAGTGAAAATGGAAAACCAAAGTGGGATGCATTTGAAGAAAAATTTAAATGTATATGTTATCCTGGCTTTGCTGAAGAAGACTGCAGCAAAAGTAAGGAAACAAATAATATCTCAAATTAAAATATTTTTTTAATAAATATGTGAAACTAGAAAAAATTATAATTTAAAAAGAAAAGATCTCCTAAAAATTTGACACTGAATTGCGAAAAAGTTTTGGTTATCCATTAGTTGGGTGATTTTAAGTATAATTGACTCACATTTTTAACACAAAACAATATGCACATAGTAACATTTAGCCCAAAATATACGATTTACTTAACACGTTTTGTACATATATTGTATTTTTATGCGAAATGTAATGACATAATTGAAATTCTAAATTGCGTGTTATGAGATTAAAAAAAGTTGTAAAATCGTGATAACTGACTGTTATGCTACTAACATTATTGTCAGTTTTTCATCATGATTTAAACGATTTTTTTTTTTAAATCATCCGAAACATCTTTGAAATTGCATTTCACCTTTAAATTCCGCCTAAAAATACAATTATTTGAAGGGGATAGTCTTCTGAAAATTCGTATTTGGTGAAGCTTACGATATTTCCTGGGAAGGGAGGGGGGAAGGGTGCAAACTCAATGCAAATTTCATTAGAAAATTGCAAAAATCACGCCCACTTAAATTTAAATACATTGATTTTTCGAAGACGGGCCCTTACTAAATGAGGGAATCGGAAACTACAAAGCAGTGGAGCCCAAACTTTGATTAATCTTACAAATTAAAAAGCACGAGAAGTAAATATGTTACAACTAAGAGACAAATATTCAGATTTTTTTTTTAAATTCCCAATCCTATTTTTTATTGAATAGCTTTTAAACGGGTAGTATTTGGAGTCTTCGTTACAAAGATTGGTCCCTATGACTGCGAAAACATTGACATCGTATGTTTTCATTTCTTGCCTCTTTGCTTGAGACAAGCGTTCTGCATGTAATAACTTGAAATTGGATTTACTCATGCCAGAACTGTAGATCAGTTTTCCGTACTAGGTGCTTCCTGGTGTGAACTACAGGGATGTATATTTACGTTGCACTCCAATGTTCAGAAATAAGTTCCTGAAAATATGTTTTTAACAAAATAAGCATCAAGTAATGACATGAACAATTATTGATTTGTAATTTGCTTTCCTGTCCTATACTCTCTCATATTATTGATAAAAGAATAACATGCTTTGACATTTTTATTGGGTTCCGTCCCGCGGGAGTGAACTCAATATGAGGAGTGACCATCGGGCAGACACTAGGTTGGGCAGAACTTCTTTAAAGTTAAAGCATAAAACATTTACTCGAGTTAAAGCCATCCCCATCCATCGCCATAGGCTGACTTGTCCCACATTTTGGTTCCAAGGCGTTCTTGGATTCAGCCTTGTTGCAGGTATTTGAAACACATTAGTATTATGCAAAGAAAAATTACAGCGTAAGTAAGGCACAAATAGGCAGGGATACTGCAGACACGTGTTTCGGCGTTACAAGGAACGCCTTTTTTTTTCAATGCAAAAAAAATTGTGAGCTTATGGATGCACAGACATCCGACAAATGGTATCCGACAAAATCCGTCGGATGTCTGTGCATCCATAAGCTAACTATTTTTTTTTTTTTTTTTTTTGCGTTGAAAAAGGCGTTCCTTGTAACGCCGAAATACGTGTCTGCAGTATCCCTGCCTATTTGTGCCTTCTTTACGTTGTAATTTTTCTTTGCATCTATAACACAAAGGTATTTAAACTTTACATTAGTATTATACCTGGTTGCTCTGGCGTAAAATAATTTATAATTAGTTGGATAAAGCACCATATTAGGTAAATTTAAAAAGATAACTTATTTCTCGAATTTAAAAACAGTTTTTTGGGAAATGTTCCATGAAATTGGGTCTATTTTCACATTGCACTTGTTTTAAGCCTGAGTTTATGAAATTCTTTTGTCATACAGACACAAATAGTCAAATATCATCTATGCAGCTGCAATTCAAGCTTAGCTTCTATTTTTCTTCCATGCGACTTACCAGTGGTTCCACGCCCACCGTTTTGGAACCAAAATGTCAGATAAGTCAGTTCCCCTCTTATAGTAGCCTTACATCACCAAATTGTACTAATTTTTGTTACAAATAATAACTTTTCCAATTCTTTTCAAGTAAGTATTTCTACTATTAAATGATCTATCACTGAACGGTATTAACCCGTTACCGCCCAGTTATCAACTTATAGATCCCCTCTTTTCAGACTCCTCACTGACAACTATACCTTTTTATCATTTCTTATTCTTATTGGCTGGTGTCCTATTGAACCAATTTCCGATAGGAAAACAGCCAATAATGATAAGAAATGATAGAAAGGTATAGTTTTCAGTGAGAGGGGATCTGTACATAGATCACTGGGTGGTAACAGGTTAATGCCCCTAAGTAGCTTGTTATGTATTCTCACCATGTATAACGAAACTACGATAGTATATCTTTCTTGAAAGCGCCATATTTTGAAAGAAAAATATTTACACTCAATTGATTTTGAAATAATTAATACAATTATATTTCACTTAGATTTGTTAGTTAGAGAGACTTGCAGCGGCAATGGAATACCGAAATGGGATGAGATCGAGGAGAAGGTGGTATGTGTATGCAACCCTGGTTTTGACGAAAATGATTGCAGAAAAGGTAAAACACAAACTCAAAACTTCTTATTTTTAAAAGTGGAGCAAAATTTACTAAATACATAGGGGAAAGTAGCCCAAAACGGGATAGTGAGCCTTGGAGCTTTACTGGTGGTACTATCTCTCAAGAGACAGGCTAAACTGGTTCCCGATCACCATGACACCGTTCTCAGTTGATAGCTCAACGCTAGCCAAGTATTTCGCAAACATATATTTTTTTTAGTTTTCAATTGAAATTTTGTACTTACTTTTTACTTTTTTTCGACTGCAGAACAACTATCCTTGCGTTTCTCCGTCCTTCGGAACAATTCCGGTTAGTACTGTGTTTTGTTCATAGCTCTTTTAGCAACAAATTCAAGTACTAAAAAAAAGTGATGGATCAAGGGTCAGCCGTTTATGTAGTCAAAAACACCATGGTCGGGCAAAACGGGACACTTTTGGGGTGCCCAAAAAGGGATATAATTTTGATGTGTCCCGTTTTACCCGAATATTTGAATTAATGTTCTGGCAATGTGTTTCAGCAGTACGAAGCGAGTAAGAAGTTCGCAAGGCGATGTTCAACCATCCTGACAGAAGTATTTCTACATACGAAGTAGGAAAGATGTTCAATGCAGCATTTCAACGAGCAGCTCTTGTCCAAAATGTTGTGAATGGGTTCCAGAAAACAGGCATATAATTTTTCCATATAACCGAAATTTCTTTCCTCAATATTTCTTCGGTCCTTATCTTCGAAGATATCACCAATTTCCAGATGCACAGAACATGACGTCCCAAAAACCATTAAATCTGCGACAAAACGAGGCCAAATCAGAAGGATCTTCAAGTTCAGTCATAGCATCTAAGAGTTTGCAGTCATCAAAACCACTAGAGACAGTATTGAATGAATCACCTTGTGATGGAGCACCGTTAACACTAGCACAAACGCAGGTCTTATCCAAACGTTCACTTCAACAGGAGATAAAGGACTTCCGCCATTCGTCCTTCATTGAAATTTCCTATTTCACCCAAAGAAATTCTACTTTCACCACGAGTTATGGGCCAAGACCTCAAAATAAACACGATAGAAGAAGAGGAGAAACAGCAAATTATAACAGGAAGCCTATATAAACTTGAGGTGGAAGAAGAACGTGAAAAAAAAGAACGAGGAAAAACTCAAAAGCTGAAAAAAGGCCTGCTAAAACAAGTCTCTTAAATGTTCTGAAGACAAAGCAAACGAGGCGTAAAAGAAAACCAAGTGGAGATGCAAAACAGGCAGATAAAGTTAAAAAATGTTACTCTGAATCTGAAAAAAAGCAAAAAACAAACCACAATCACCATTTGCAAAAATCGAAGAAAATGGACCTCACATAAGAACACCTAAAAAAAAAATCATCAATTAGCCAAGGTTGGACGTAGTCGTCTTCAGAAGATGAAGCTGAAAAAGATGAAACATGTATTTTCTGCAACGCTCTGTATCTTGAATCGAAATCTGGAGAAGGATGCTGGATACAGAGCTCAAGCTGCCAGGGATGGGCCCGCAAAGCCTGTTCCAAAGCAGAAGAAGAAGACAACACATTTTTATGCGATTTCTGTGAAATGCAAGTTTTAAGTTTACTATTACGTAGCGTAATTTTGTTCAAAAAGCTAAATCAAAAGTAAAATCAGCAAACACGGATAACACACAAATCCTTATCCCGTTTTACCCATCCTTGGTAGGGTAAAGCGCGTATTATATTGATTTTTTATCTTTAAACTTGTAGATTTATTAGTAGGTTTACAAATATGTTTTTCTGACAATATGCTCAATTGTTTTTCAGACATGTGCAAAGAGAAAAAATGCTCATCCCATGGAGCTTGTAGATGGGATGCAAAACACGAAGTTGCAATTTGTGTTTGTGACTCAGGTTATGGTGGTAGCCTCTGTGATATCAGTGAGTAAACGATTGGGTAAATTTAACTTTTAATTTAATTGCCTCAGATCTCAACCTTTAATTTTGTGTTCGCTATCTAACTGAACTGCTATATGCTGTAAAATTAATATTGCGGGTGGTAGCCTGCTAACATATTTCTACCATAGATAACTAGTGTTAAATGTAACTGAGCACGAAGTGCGTCTCTCCTTCTTATAAAGTAACAATCAATCATGTTTTTTCATTGCATAGAATATTGATCTGAGCTAAAACTTAATACAATAAATGCTGAAACATTTCGTTTTTGACGGTACTTAAAAGCGATACTTATCGGGCTGTTTTCAGACAAATATATCTTCTTCCACCGTATAAAATATACTGGTAGAAGATTAGCGGGAAGGTACAGGACTTTAAAAAATATTAAGAAATAATAATAACAGTAGAAAGAAAACTATTAACTAACGAGCGAAACACAAGAAATTTTTATCGTATTCAAAAATTGTTTTAATACTCAAGGGTTCATTCAGCTCGATTTTTTTATTGATCAAACTCTATAGACCAGTAGCGTAGCGAGAAATTTCCTCCTGAGTGAGAGAGGAAATATCCGGCTATGCAATTAGTAGATAGAGTTAATTCACTCGAACTCAGTTAGTTTTAAAAAGTACGAAAGCTTGCCGCAGAGTTTTATTGGCTGCTAATCTTCGTAATTTGCATGCGCAGGAGGATTTTTTATAAACCGTATAGAATAGGGAACTAATGAAAACTGAGCATGTATGAAGATGACAAAAAAAGGTTTGTGTCGCAAATAAGTGTCTTTTGCTCTTCCTAACTTTTATTTTTTTAATACACATTATAATTAAGCTGAACTATTTTCATTCATAGACTTATGCGAAAAGGAAAGGTGTAACGGCAATGGTTACTGCAGATGGAATGAACGACTGAGTATCCCAGAATGCATTTGCCAAAACGGCTACACTGGGCCTAAATGTGAAGCAGGTGGGTCACTCAAGTATTTTGAATGCAAGAAATAGAAACTTGTTTTCATTTCATTTTAAAGAAAATAGACAACGGTAAGGGCTCAATCTCTTTGAAAACTAAATTTTCAAATTGAATATTCTCACTTCGTGTACTTTTAGTACTACAATAGCAAAGAGCCTCTGTACTACAAAGCCCTAGGTTCGCAGGTCGAGGCTAACATTGACACTGCTTTGAGACACGAGGAGATAGTGCTTACTGAGATGCACGTGTTTTCCTTCCATCCAGCTGCCTCAAAAGAGTTAATCTTTTTTCTTGAAAAATGAATCACTACCGCTAACAGTAGCATTGAAACCACCATCTGTTCAATGTAAAAAAAATATTTAGAGACGTGCCTGGAAAATAATGAGCAGTTAATGTGATTAAATCCTGCCAGTAACTTATCTTGCAAAAACCAAGAACGTTTCCAGCTAAAAGTCAGTAACTTTCCTCCCTAAAGAATTCCGAAACTTTCCCATTTGGTTTAATAACAGAATAAAATCATCAATTTCAAAACTTAGTCAAATTGCATTTAAAAGTAGCAAGTAATTTGGGACAAAATTTAGAATGGAATGTAGCAACAAATTTCAAACTGAGAAAGCACGTTCAAAGAGGAATTTCCTTTTTTCAGACCCATGCAAAGGAAAACTTTGTAGCAGCCACGGGATGTGCAAGTGGAACCAGACCAGAAACTCTGTTGAATGCGATTGTGAAAAAGATTTTGTGGGAGACGAGTGCCAATATCGTAAGAAAGAACTTGCATTTAAACTAGAATAATCTTTAATTTAGTTTAAAAAACTAAAAAATACGCTTTTAGATGCACTTATAATAACATGAATAGTTAATATTAGCAATATATTTTACAAAATATAGTTTAGCCTTTAGTATTAGTAATAGCATTAAATAGATTAATTTGCAAAAAACGTGAATTTTAACTTTTATTCGGAGTTACATACAAACAACTGAAACACTTATACACTCGTACATCAACATGTAAGATATTTTAGCTTTTAGTATTTATAATAGTATTAAATGTATTACTTTTATATTCGTAAAGAACATGAATTTTACCTATTAATCAGAGGTACAGTCATAGGAAAAAAAACCGAAACACTCGCTCGTATTCGAAGACTATTAACACTAGAGACACGTGTAATGTGTTATTTTTTCAAGAATAATGGGGTCTACAAATTTCTATTGGTAAATTGTTGTTAAGGGGTCGTCTTCATATTAAAATTGGCATCAACTTTAAAATTTTCTACAAAACCCCCCTTTTTTATCGCATATTTATGATCAGCAACATCATTTAACTATGTATACCAAATCGTTTTAAATTTGCTCCAGCTTCACAATTGAACTGAGAAAAACCGTTCCGTAATGTTAAACATATTTTTGATACTTGTGCATACAATACCTAAACAACGTTATGTACGGCAAAAATTGTTTTTTTATATCAAAGTATGAACCAACTCAACAATAAAAACGTCATTGATTTCCTCTCAGATAAAATTTTTAATTTTTTATGAATTATGAAATAAAAATGTGAAAGAATGATGATCTGAAACCATATAATATTTTGATGGAGAAACATTTCTAGAAGTGGTTCTAGCAGTCCACCAGTTGCAGAATATGCTCAGCGTTTTTATATAGTATTCAGTTTTTAACAGTAATTATCTGTTAAAAGCGAAGCGGTAATTAAAACTGCTGAATGTATTTTCAAACTGGTAGACAATCCAATTTTTGTCCATTAATGAGAAGTCTGCTTTCATGCAACATGTAGCAAGTCAGAAAACCTTTTTACGTGAACATTTGGAATCACAGAAAAATGTGGCATCTCGGAAGGTTATTCGGAATAATCTGTGACGGTTAGACATTTTTTTAATTCTGAACCACAGTTTAACATTATTCCCACTCCTAATACAGTAGTTGATATAAATACAAAGACTTTTCAAACGTAACCTCTCTTCAGAAGGTATATGCTAAGTTAGTGCGTAGCTAAAAGTATGCATCTATCTTTGTTTAAACAAAAAGATAGAATGTTGCATTTTTCCCTTGAACTCTAACAGCAGGGTTTTCTTGCCCGAGTTTCAAAACATATTAAAACTTAAACAGATCGCGAGAATTTTTAATTAATTACAAGAAGCAAATGTAATAGCTATTAGCTGAAGTTAATTTCTTCGAAAAATATGATTTTCTACTCTTTGTAAACTTTGAATTTGAAAGTAGCATTTTACATGTGGTGGTGGTCCCTCAATCTTTGGTCGGTCATAACTTTTGTTCTACTGGTCCTAAAGTGATGCCGCTTGGCGCCCAGCTTATTTTTGGCTCTCCGCGCCTAATTATGTAACCAAATGTAGGGGTTCCCATTTGAAAATTCAGACTTTGAGTTTATTTCACTTTGTATATAAAGCCTTATCAAAATTTGACTCATATAGTTTTAAAGAAGACTTTAATCCATCTCAGATGACACCTTTCTTTTGTTCTTCGCAAGTATAGCAGCCAAATAATTCAGTGTTTCGTTTTTTTTTTATGACTGTACATACAAACTCACAAGTGAAACTAATAAAAACTTATTAAAAATCATTATTTCTAGTCAGTTTTAAATAACCAGGAAAACAATTTTGTCTCCTAGCGATATGCGAGGCAGAAAAGTGCAACAACCGTGGCGTATGTATATGGAAGGAAGCAACGAATGAAGATGAGTGCATGTGTCATGTTGGATATTTTGGACCGTTTTGTGAAGTTGGTAAGCCATGCATACTGTTGCATTATTGGATTTTTTAACATAAACTTTTTAGCTGATAAATGAGGGGTTTAGTATCAAAATCAGCCCATTTCTGGATTTTAAAAGAGTTTTTTTTTTTTTTCGTGGTTTGTTCATTTTTGCTTGCTACTATCATGTAACAAGGTGAGTTTGAAGGAAATCGCTTTCTGTCAGGGTAAAAACCGTCGCTAATAATTACTTTTACTTCAGAAAGCATGCGTCTAAAGAACAGTCAATGAAAAACGCTGAGGTAACATCAACATTAGTGTTAAATTGCTTAATCGACTGACGTTTTTCTACAAGCTCATGCTTGTCATAAAGTTGAAATCCTTCTTGAATTTAATTGCACTTTGAAATAAAAACGAGCAAAACTATTACAATTTCACAGTCAGTTCAATCCAAATCATTTTTGTCTGTATAAACATATTAAAGTAGACAACACTACTATTTAATAAAAGAAGAAAATGGATTTATCTGAAGGGAGAAAAGTACGTGAGAAGAGCATGAAATGTCTTTTCTTTTTCTTTTTTTTGCCGCTTTTTATTATTTTAAAATATAGATAATTTTGATACAAAACGCCTTCAATATGCGTAATATTTTTTATTTTAAATGTTACATTCAGTAACGTTTTCTACATGCATAGTCAGCTCTCAACCACACTTCCTTAAAGTATTCATTCAAATTTTCTAAAATGGCTGTAGTATTTCCATTAAATTTTCTATGGAGTATTTAGGTATAACTCATGTCTTAATACCTTATAGATCCCTGTGATAGTTTGAATTGTGGACAAAATGGCAAATGTGAATGGATCACATCTGAAAGTAAGGCAAAATGTGTTTGTCTCAATGGCTGGAGTGGTAACAATTGTGAAAAAGGTAAGAAATCAGTTCGAGTGTTTGTTTTACAATGCAAAACCTTGCTTCTTCTTAAAGTGAAAAAATCAAAATAGACTAGTGTTTAAAAAAATATATCTATCCTGCATTCCTAGGAAATAAAGTAATTATTTCTTTTTTCGTACTACTCTTGATTTTCTTATGTAAAGGCTAAGATTTTTAACCGACTTCAACAAAGGAGGAAGTTCTCAATTCAAAGCGTATGTTTTTTTTTTTTTTTGTTTGTTCGCACATAACTTATGATCTACTGAACCGATTTGGACGATTTCTTTTTTAATCGATAGGAGATGGTGTAACTTAGGTACCATGAACTCAAATGACGATATTGGTTCACTAAAAAAAAAGTTATTATGGAAAACAGTAAATTTCATGTCATTTCCCCATTAAATGATTCAATTTTCAATCCATTGTTGCCAAAATTTTTTGCCTCGCAACAGCAATATTAATAGTAATCATAATGAAAAATTTGAACCAAGGCTTAACTAAATCTAACATGAAACTCATTAGCGGTAACGTACGTAGTATGTGTTAAAATCTTATGAAGAACGAGAAATTAGAATTGCTTTGAAATATAAATTAGTTGACAAACAGTTGATATTTAAATGGCTTTGATTAAGCTAGTACACAAATAAATACCAGAGAATAACAAAGATTATTTTTTAGTGTCAATCGTTTATAATTTTAGACGCGTTGATAGTTTCTTCCTTTTTTTTTCAGTTTATTTTATGGAGCATTTACTTAAGAAAATTAGGTGAAGTTCCGTAATGGAAACATTACCTTATTTCATAAGTACACTTACACTAAAAAGAATAAAATAAAATAATTTTGGAAAAAAATAGAACCGACTTCAGTTGAAAATTGCTCTAAAAAGTAAAAAATAATTTTTTTCTTTAAACACCATCGAAACTACTTTTAAACATAAGTTTTAAAGTCGGCGCAAAAACGATAGGTCAAATGATATTTAACCATATTTTGCCAACATTTTTCAGAGAAACCATTGGAAATTAAAAGCAGAATATTTGTACCATTACACGAATGTGTGGTAATGAATGAAATGTATGCGAATGCTTTTAAAGAACCTGAATCCATTAAAATGTATATAGTTGAATTATAGTTGCGTATGATTCCATACATTGTTTTTGCGCCGACTTCAAAACTTATGTTTAAAAGTAGTTTCGATGGTGTTCAAAGAAAAAAACCAGTTTTTACTTTTTAGAGCAATTTCCAACTGAAGTCGGTTCTATTTTTTTTTGAAAATTATTTTATTCATGATTGAAATGATTACTTTGTCAATTTTTTCGTGTTAAAAAGATTTTATTAAACTACAAACATTTCTGGAATCTCTTCCCAAAACACACTTATGTTCAGTAAGAGGTGTAATTTTTCCTTGAAATAGCCAGCGTACAAAGTTTACTCTTAAACGAACCGTTATTACCTTAAAATGTCTCATTTCTAAAAAGCGACTAATATACCGTCTTACCCTTGCACTTGGAGTCATCCAAAAACGAGCTTTGTTTCAGTAGCATATAAAACATAAAAAAAAGAGTTTCTTTAAGGTCGCAATAATGCATTTATTTACGTTTTGGACAGAAAACAAGAAGTTCTGTCAAGAACTAAACGAGCCTACTTTCCCGTACATCGACATCGGCATTCTAGCATCTGATCATTATTCTCTTGATTATCTAAGACTAAAAATTATGTCAAACATACCTTTTTAGCACTTGAAGCTGATTTCTAAAAGCAAAATATACCCCTCTCATCAGATGAAATAGACACATAAAAAGTAAATAAATGAATAAATAAAGTTTTGTCGCACCTTTTTAAGAATGTAACTGTTACAGTTCTTCCGTAGAAAAATTCCTCAATTGTTTTCAAAAAAAAATAAAAGTACAAAGTACATCAAAACACATTTTATCAAAGAAAGAAAAAAAAAAGAAAAAAAAACTCGTCCGTTGATAAAATGTCTCGAATTTCACTTTTAATCCGTTAGCAATTGTTAAATATATATAAAGAATAAAATGCCCTCGTGAATGAAACATTTTTGTTACAAAAAAAATCGTCTGCCAAAAAAAAAAATAATAATAATAATAAATTCAATAAAACAAATGAATAAATAAACAAAAAATCGTCTGCACAGTCAGTCATTTTTTTCGGACTGTTTACTCAAAAGTTATTAGGGGTGACAGCTTGCTTGAGCGGTTCAATGTTGAACGAAAAATTGTTCAAATCGGAAATGTAAATACGGGAATGAAGTATCCTTGAAAAGTTCTTTCCAACAAAAAAAAGTTTGTTCAAATCGGACTGTTCATTAAAAAGTTAGTATCGCGGGACCGGTTGTTTGAACGGCTCAAATTTGAACCAAAAATTGTTCAAATCAAAAAATCAAATATGGGAATGAGCTGTACTCGCCAAGATCTTTCCAACAAAAAAAAAGTTTGTCCAAATCGGACTGTTCATTCAAAAGTTATTAGGGGGGGACAGACAGACCGACCGACTGACCGACCGACCGACCGGCACACAAATTCCCCATCTCAATACCCTACTTTCAAATTTTTAATTTTTCGATATTCATTTTACCTTTTTATTTTTTTCACTTGGCGATATTTTTTTTTTTGACTTGGCGATATTTTTTAACTTGGCGATATTTTTTGGACTTGGCGATATTTTTTAGATGCATTAAGCTACTTTTAATACTTTTTTCGTCTTTCTTTTATTTTTAACGGGAAAGTAGGCTAAAAAAGGATGTTTTTAGCATCTTGTTTTAGAGCTTTATCAATGAGCAGTTTGCACATGTGAGGAATACGCAATATTTAAGTTGATTTCGATAAATTATGACTCACTATTTCCGAAAATATGCTTTTCCATCCGAAAAAACTTTATGTTAATTAATATTCAATTTTAAAGTGAGAGAAAATTGACGAAAAGTCACGTGACGCGAAAACGCTACGTGATTGGCCTGACGTCACTGTGCCCTTTGCTACTTTGTTTACGTTTTCGCTACGGTAGTATGCTGGCAAGCAATGATCGGTGTTTTTGTCAGGTTCAATAATGTTCTTCAAACTTCTAATATAGCTTTTTATAGTGCTTAATAAATGCTGTGTCCCTTCTAGATTGTAATAGACAGTTATTAGTGCCAAATATTGTGTCTTCGGCAAATGTGAGATTGTTTACTTCGCTCAGTGCCGATTCTACAACGTAAGAAATGCCTATTTTCCATCAAGTTTTTAATGGATTTCCTACGCAAAAATGAATGTTCAACTACTGAAACGGAAAAAAAAGTATTTTCGTTACATTTTTACATCTACAGCCTAAATGGAATATGAGCGTATTGGTGGAGTTTAAATTAATACGTTCGAACATTTTTCTCGTTTATAATTTTAAATTGGGAATACACTCATGGTTTTTACTGTAAAGCTATGCTATAACTTGTTTCAATGACCTTATTGAATTACTTAAAAATAAAAGAAAGTATATATCTACTGTACATAGTTATTTTTTAGTTGAAAACTTCGCTATCATTATTAGACGCTCTTGGTTTTTCTGGTTTTAAAAATATGATTAAAACCCTTTGGTGGTCAAAGCCAACAGAATGTTAATTGAATTTGACATTGACTTCCTTTTATCTTTATCATGAACAAGGAGTGAATGTTTAATAATTAATTGCATTTTCTTATTTGCCCAATAATTACCACTTTCATTAGTGTATTATGTAACATTAAAGTAAATAAAAATAAAATGCAGCTCTCTCTTTTGAAGTGAAAAGTTCAGAGCTGAAAAATAGTCGTTTGGAAAAGAAATCTAACTCATAATTATAAGGTATAAAATTGTAAAGCTTCATTAAATTGCTTCCATGGTTCTACTGTGTGCACAGTATAATCCAATAAAAATCTTCGTTGATCTAAAATCAGTAGAATGCTAACTAAATTCGATACTGATTTCCTGTGTACTGAGTCATAAATCAAACTACTGCTTAATTTTTAATACTTGATTACATTAGCTTCATAATTGTCATAATTTAATTTTCCATTGCATTATGCAGCATCCAAGTAAATAAAAAAAATTGCATGTCGTAATTTTCAATTCAATATTTTTTTTTTTTGTGTAGCACAAAAATAGAAAATTAAAATACAGATTTCTCTGCGGAAATGAAAAACTAAGAAATTTTGCATAGTAATTTAGAAAACAATTTCCAACACATAATTCCAAACTACACGAAAGTAAAGCTTAATTTCTACCTGTCATAGTTTTGTTACTTAATCAACATGGTCCAATAAAAACCTTATTAACTGGATTAAAATCTACTTCCTGTTAATTTTTGTAATTGATCATGAAGTTAATATTTAATAATTGATTTAATTACTTGCTTAATGATTACCTCTCTTAAAGTACTCATTGTGCAGTATTTCAATATAAAAATAAATAAAAATTTAAAATAAAGAACAAATGACTCTTTTTTTTGGGGGGGGGGGGGGATTGAAACAGTGAAGAAAATACTGTAAAGTAACTTAGTCTCACAAGCTGTAATTTTCGTGGAAACTGAGAAATCGGCGATTTCGCAAGCGGAAAATTTCGCGAATTTTAAATTAACAAAACCGAAACTTGAGAAAAAAAAATTCTCGAGGCTAAAACTTTCGCGATTCGAGCCTACTGACGAAAAAAGGAGCTTTTGTAGTAAATATGAAAATAGTGATGTGAAAAACCAACTACACCATGCAATACAAGGTACAGATAAATTGGCCTCTATGGTTATTAAAGTTGATATAATTTGTTTAAAATTGGGTGATAAAAGTCAATTAAATGTTGAACTGGACGCACTATTAATTTTTGATCTTGGTTATGAAATCAGAAACTAATATTTAATAATTATTATCCTATCAATTAGTATAAAAACTAGTTCTTGATATTTTTACTGCTAAAAATGTTCCTATTATTCTCACACGGCAAAAAAGCTAAATTATTTCTTAATATTTATCATTGAAAGAAGAAAAAAACTTATTTACTTGCCGAAAAGTGATCCTCACAGCACCAATGAGAGGTTTTGTTGGATAGTTTATTGTTCTTTTTCTCATCTGTTTTCATTGCATTTATCCATGCTTTTCGTTTGGTAGGATCTTTCAGAACGCTAAAAAATAGCTTGTCAGGCGTAGTATAGGTTGTATTTTTGCAACAAGGAACAAGGCAATACTTATAACTACCCTTTTTAGTCTCTGCAATGCTCTAAATTTTATAAATAGTTAGTATTTATCAAAAGTAGAGAACCACAACTCTAAAACGCAAGCAGAATCGATCTTCTACTAGCAATTGGCGCGGCGCCGCGCCGCTGTGCATTGTGACGTCACATCAGCGGCCATCTTGATTGCAGTGTTTTCCCGCGAAAATTTTAAAGCCAACTTTAAAGGTTAATATCTTTTCTCACAGAGATCGTATGATTTAAACATAGGTATCGTTTTTCACGTCTTTTTCTGCTCTACATTTTGGAACTAAGAACGAAAAACGTGCAAAGAGCTCATTGTTTCATACTTTTTTCCAAAACATTATAAAAGTAATAGGGTTTGTTTACGTTTAAAACTTTCAATCTTTATTTAAATTTTCTGTGGCTCGTTGAAAAAATGATTATGTGCATAGAATTATGTTTATACTAACATATTACAGTAAACTAATAATAGAGTTCAACATTTCTTATCTGTTATGAGAGTGGAATTTGTGTACTTAATCAGAAATAGAAAACTGTTGACATTACTTCCATTGTAGATCCATGTCAAGAAAAGAAATGCAGTGATAACGGGAAATGTAAATGGAATAATTCAACCAATGCCCCTGAATGCCACTGTAACAAAGGATATGCTGGTACAGAATGCGAACAATGTAAGGTCTTAGAGAAAACAAGTTCTTGAATGGAACCGAAAATCGGATATAAATCACTTATTTAGCTTTTTTGCAGATCCATGCAAAGAAAAAAGTTGTAGTGGAAATGGAGAATGTGACTGGAATAAAGAAAAAAATGTCGTCGAATGTATTTGCAATGGCGGGTTTGGTGGACCTGAATGTGAAACTAGTAAGGATTTTATCGTATTCATTTTATGAAATTTTTCTCTTAGTTTTTTTTCAGCATCGATTATTTTAAGGAATGAAATACCAAAACACAAAAAAGAGGTTTTTTTCATATATATTATCTATACAGCAACTAACGTTGTATTTCTCTAATTGACTTAAAGTTGAATGTTCCAAAAAGGCACTTAATTATTTTTACCGTAGCGAATCAATGTAAATTTCAAGTCGTTTTTCGTAACAAAATATTTTATCCATAACATTAACCCATTTGAACCCAGTATCCTAAAAACGGGACGCTTGTTAATTACTGCATACAAAAGCCTGT
This sequence comes from Uloborus plumipes, assembly GCA_038373865.1. Classification (NCBI taxonomy): domain Eukaryota; kingdom Metazoa; phylum Arthropoda; class Arachnida; order Araneae; family Uloboridae; genus Uloborus; species Uloborus plumipes. Next base: position 79,252 of record JAXGGA010002597.1, on the reverse strand, counting down.
AATGGGTATATCATTTTACTAAAGCTTTTACTAAGTCATTTAAATCCAGTAGCCTAAAAACGGGACGCTTGTTAGTTACTGCATACAAAAGCCTGTAATGGGTATATCATTTTACTAAAGCTGTTTTTCAAAAGTTGAATCGTCCTTCTTCTTGAGAAAACCGGTTAGAGCCACTATTTGGACATCAGAGTTTATTTATTGACAACTAGTTTCAGACAAATCAGTCAAGCAACGATCCAACATTGGCAGCCAAAGAAAGTAAGTTTTTTTTGCGAGCTTATTTTTCATAAAACTAAATTATTTTGAAATGATTTGCTTAAAAGTGATCACATATGCCTGCTGTAATGTTACTTGACAAAAGTAAAGTCAAGTAAGGTCGTATTTTGCGCACATATCTGCATAATGTCCCATAAACGGGACATTAAATAACTTAATAAATATGGCAACGGCGAACTATTTTACGCCTAAAATGTATGTAAACCATTCCAAGTAAGAGTTTTAAGACATAATTATCTATGCCTTTTAGATCACTGTGAAGGAAGAAACTGCAGCCATCATGGAAAGTGCAAATGGAACGAAGTGAGCAACTTAGCCACTTGCAGTTGTGACCGCGGGTTTACTGGCTCCGAGTGTGATACTGGTTAGTTTTAAAATTTAATGGTTTAGACTTGGAACCGAAGTAAAATGTAACGTTTTATTAAGTTTTGCACTACTGAAGAAAGTTCATAATTTTTATTTATTTATTTATTCATATTTAACTCATTAATGCCTGACTTTTTTTTTTCAAAGATATTTTGTACACTGGTTACAAACAGTGTTTAATGGACAGGAAAAATAATAAAAAAAATATTATGTAAAAAATATTTTTTTTATTAAGGAAAGAAAAATCGTCCCTTAAAAGTTACGATAGACCCCAGAGGGTACATACTTTTTTTCTAAAAAAATTTTCTGCCTACGATATAATCTTTAAAAAGACATTTTATAAGAAGAAATAAAATCAGGGGTTAATTAACAAAAACTGGGAAGCTGGGAACTTTGAAAACTTAGATTTCTGTTCTTCAGATTGTGAACGATGTAATTTTTTATAAAGATTATATTAAAACGGCTACAGAACATACTTTACAATGGTTATGTGGTGCAATCTGTTAATCACGAATTGAAAAAATACCAAGGTACTAATTGAACACTATTATTTGGTTGAAATGTTCATTTTGGGGAAATTCAGACCCTTTTTTGGATCGTCCCTAAAACGGGACGCTAGGCTTTAATGGGTTAAAGATTTATCTCATATGGGCTTTTTAATATTACTTTTGCACATGAACTTTTTAATATTTAATATATAATTTTTTACACACTTTTAGCTGTTCAGCTTTCATAGTTCTGAGAAGATATAGACGTCCTTTTATTTCGCGCTAGGCATTAGTGCAGCTAGAATTTACTTCATGATGGATGCGGGATCGGTCATTTAAATGAATATCTTTTCATGGCTATTACATTCTGGAACAATTGAACATTCATTTGCCAATCTAATGCGACTGCTGTCCCACTGAATACGAGCTTTTTTATGGACATTGTAAACTTCGGTGAACGACGTATTTTGCAATAGTCATAAGAAATGTACTTACGTGTAGCCGTCGTTGTATATACCGTTGATTTTGACTCTGGGTAGCTTACTTCTTGACAAACTAACCATGCAGAAAGGTTCTAGGTTTAAACTAATCTCAATATATATCTGTCTCGTTTATTTGTTTTCTTTGACCTTCCAGTACGAAAACTTGCTTTAAAACTTTTTTTGTTGACACAATGCAATAAATAACAACCCTATGGCTCCCGTTCTTACTTGCGATGTCCACCGTTTGCCAACTACGAGCTTCTAAACGACAGATTTTCAGAATTTCTTTCTTAGAGAACCAGGCATAGCGAGGCATCTTGGCAGTCTGTCAGAAACGGAAACATATGCGTCACAAGTATATATATATATATATAATATACAAATTTTATTAACAATACTTGGTTCTAATTTTAACATCGAATGTTAACATATTTTTTGGCAGCATTTCTTCATTTGCATTAATGAAAGTAAGATTATTGATCGGTAAAAGTTATTTAGTCTTTTATTATTTTTATACAATTATTTATTTGCACAATTAATTTCATTCGTTTCCAAAGTCTTTCGTCGCCAATTTGTTTAGTAAGCTCGTGGTTTCAAGAAGATTGAATGTCAATAAATTAATAGAACGCACTCTTATAAGAGGTTTCAATATATCTTCTAGAAACCAATACCTGAAAACTTGGCTCCAAGTCAGCAATAATCAATATCATTAGCCAATGAAGCCGATTAGTTGCTTAGTAAGTTTCAAATACAGTTTTCGATTGGGACATAACGAGCAACATGGATCATCTTGGCGGGCCATATGTAGCCCGAGAACCGTAGGTTGAACAGCATAGGTTAATAGAACCAGGAAAGCTCCAGAAGCAATTTTACGGAAGCTAAGACCGAACTGATTACAGCTAACTAAATTTGCAGTTTGCCCATATTAGGAGCTTAGTCGTTCCAGAAGGGCCGTAAGAGAAACAAAGGCGAAACATCTAATACAGAAACTGAGAATTTTGTTAAACTAGTTGCTAAAAATGTCTTTTACGATAGTGAGAAATTTAGATTCACGAAACTTGTTAAGATCAACTTGTTCAGAAAGCTTTTTGCAAAGATGCTTGTTTTTCACAAGGAACTAGCGAAAACCTGCGAAATCTCTGAGAACGTAGCGCAGAAAAAATAAGTGGTGTTTAAAATTCTCGTTCGGGGATGGAGAAAAAGCGAGTGCCAATGCGTTTGGTCCATGTTGCTCGTTATGTCCCAAATCGAAAACTGTATTGGAAACTTACTAAGCAACCAATCGGCTTCATTGGGTAATGATATTGATTATTGCTGATTTAAAGCCAAGTTTTCAGGTATTAGTTTCTAGAAGATATATTGAAACCTCTTATAAGAATGCGTTCCATTAATTTATTGACAATCAATTTTCTTGGAAAAAATGTTAGTTTAAATAAATTACATGCATTATTTTCTTACAGATCTGTGTGAAAACCTGGGCTGCATAAAAGGCACGTGTGAATTTAACAGTGCTGGTAAAGAATATTGCAAATGTGATAAAGGCTTCACTGGAGAGAAATGCAGTATTGGTAAGAAAGAATGTAAATACGTATGATTTTGTTCTTATACAAATCGTGATGTTTTGTCAGTAGTTACAAGTTAGTACTACTTGCTAAACTGCTATCCAAACTAAGAGAGCAATATCTCTCAATTCGTGAATTTCGAGAAAACAAACATTTACGTTCTTTGAAATCCCTACGCGGGCACACTTCAAAGATTTTTTCTATTTTTTTGTTTGAATCTATTTTTAACCGACGAAAAAACGGAGGAGGTTCTCTGGTCGACCGGTATATTTTTTTTTATGTATGACCACGCATAACTTTTTACTTAATAGGCCGATTTTGATAAATTTTTTTTGTTGGAAAGGGTACATCTCCCTGGTGGTCCCATGGTCCTATGATGCGGGGTTTGAGAACGGAATCCTGAAGAAATTGAGGAAAATCTTTAGAATTCCGTTCATGCGCACCCTCTTTGCGCATGAATTGAATTTCAAATTTCACGCGCACACTCTTGCGATTTGATGTTTATTAGGTGACAGTAGCTCGCCGATAGAGTGGCCTAGCTGTAAGACGCAGGGCTCTCGTTCACAAGAGCTTGAGTTCGATCCTCGACGGAGTCGGTGGATTTTCAAGCAGCAGGAAAAAATGCACTGTCTACGTCAAATGATTATGTGGCATGCAAACCGCAGTTTTACTGATAGAATATATTCCCAATTTAGAAAAAAAAATATTTCCAGGCTTCCACCACCTAAACTTTTAAATTTTAAAATTAGTGATGCACTAATAAATCGGCGTTAAATGGTTACTTTGCGGATTAACCTGTAGGCCAGTTTTAGCCGCATAATCGGGTGAAAAACTAGTAATTTAAAAATGTTTTATTTAAATCATAATTTAGAAATAAATCCTAAAACGAAAAAAAAATGTTTTTAGTGGCAATCGCTTAAAATTTCAGACGCTTTAATAAAGTGAGATGAAGCTTCACGATGGCAACATGACACTATTCCGGGTATACATTTACACTGAAAAGAATGAAATAAAAATAAAATTTTATAAAAAAAAAGTAAAACCGACTTCAAAAACGCAGCTGAAAATTGCTCTAAAAAGTAAAAAATAAATTTATTCTTTGAACACCATAAAAACAACTTCAAAAACGCAGCTGAAAATTGCTCTAAGAAGTAAAAAATAAATTTATTCTTTGAACACCATCGATACTACTTTTAAACATGAGTTTTGAAGTCGGTGTCGAAACAGTTAATAAAATCATTCGTACCCATTCTTCGGTTACGTGTTTCATAATAAAAACAAAAAAATGTTTCATTCGCAATTTCAAGTGTTTTTTGAAGGAAAAAATCAATCAAATGGTACAATCAATGGGTAAGAATGATTTTATTAACTGTTTCGACACCGACTTCAAAACTCATGTTTAAAAGTAGTATCGATGGTGTTCAAAGAATAAATTTATTTTTTACTTCTTAGAGCAATTTTCAGCTGCGTTTTTGAAGTTGTTTTTATGGTGTTCAAAGAATAAATTTATTTTTTACTTTTTAGAGCAATTTTCAGCTGCGTTTTTGAAGTCGGTTTTACTTTTTTTTATAAAATTTTATTTTTATACTGAATTTACTGCTTTCTAGCACTGTAGATTTACAAACCTTTAGCGTAACATCACTTATAAACCTTTTCTGAAAAAGAAAAATATTTATTTTAAAATCCTAATAATAAGACATTATGCAAATAAAACACAAACTAAACGCACCTGCATATTTGCAGTTTAAAAAAACATTTAATTTAATTTGCTGCTTAATCATAATTTGGTCCATCTTTGACTATTTTTCCAACAAAATTTCATTGCATTTTCTAAATTGAAACTATGTATTTAGATATTTTGTGCTGCAGATGGGTGGATTTTCTCTCCAAGTTAACAATAGCAACCCAGTGATGATGCTAATGGCCATTTTCTTTTCATAATCAGCACGATGCATTAGCAGTTTGTATTTTTGTTTAGATAAAAAGTAGGTCGCCAGTTTGGCGACCAACATAACATCTTGTAGTCGCCAGATAATAATTTTTAGTCGCCACTAGCGAGAGGCGACCGCCAGTCTCGACCTTTACATCACAGTACTAAGGACAATGGCGCTACCCTGTCAAATGCTGTTAAGCAATAAAATATGAAAAAAAATTTGGTCAGATTTGGTTTTATTTTTTTCATATTTTTTAACTTGTTATCTAGATATTTGTGAGCAGTTGAAATGCACTGAAAATGGAAAATGTGTAGTGGTTGAAAATGGAGCAGTGTGTCAATGCTTTGATGGTTTTGCTGGAGAAAAATGTGAAAAAGGTTACTACTCTCTTTACTCTTCAGTTTATTTTAAAGCATAGTTACTTGGTTTTTTGTTGAAGGATAACTATTATGTTTTTCATTTCACTTTTGTACCACTTATATGTGCCATACTAATTCTGTAGCTTACTTAAAATTACTATCTCATTATGATGCTTGCTGAAAATACAAGCTTGGAGAAGAAATTTAAATCTTTAACAGTGCACGATATTCTCATAATTTATATTTTTTGATGAGAAATAGTTTCAATAGTTCAACCCTATAAATTATATTAAAATATTAAATTTTCTTCTAATATTTTCTTGCTGAATGCACCTTTGAAACTATTATTCCTTCGATTATTGCTTTGACATAATATCCAGTGCCATATTTTGCGCTTCTTTTAAATATGAGAACACGTATGTTTTTACTGTAAAATTTTTCAATGTTTGAATTTTTCAAAAAAGGATAGTTAATTTTTTTAAATAGATTTTCAACGCTGTTTGTGTCGCTTTGGTTAAATTCCTATTGAAAAATCTAACTGAACCACTTTCTAAAATATTTGAACAAAAACTTGCAAATTTGAAAGCTTATAATCAAGCATTAGTATCTAAAAAAGATGAACTGCTCCTTGTAAATGAATAGTACATGTATATCATTTTTATTTTTGGGAAGAATTCGTCGATTTTTGTGCCACGAACCCTTGTATGAACGATGGTAACTGCACAACAAACGGAATAACTTACAGCTGTGAATGCGATGCGCATTTTGAAGGAAAGAACTGCACGGAGAGTGTATGGTGCAAGAAAAATCTTGGTATTTGCGGAAAAGCAATCTGCAAATTTGATAAAAGAACCGGAATTGGATTCTGTGATTGCGAATCAGAACACAAGTACTTCGAAAAAGGAGAGTGTAAAAGTAAGTTTTCTTTGTGTGGTATAATACTAAGTATAGTTTTTGGTACTTTTCGGTTAAAGGTACTAGGTTTGGCGAGTTGTTTACTATCTACCTTGTTGACAATTAAAAGGCTGCTTAAAGCGATTTTAAATATTCATAGGTATATGACAACCCTAGAGTCTAAGAGCCCCGCTCCACATAAGCGTGAAGCAGAAAAATAAAACAGAAACTTAAAATGGATTACATAGTGTTCCTATGGAAAGTACCCGGATTTTCGGTTTCGAAAATCCGGGTACTTTCCATAGGAACACCATTTAATCCGTTTTACGTTTCTGCTTTATTTTTCGGCTTTACGTCAATGTAGAGCAAGGCCCTAAGAGTTGAATTTGTTGAGACTCGCCATCTGCGATTTTTTTTGTTTACAATAGCGATAATTAAATGAAAATAACTAAACATAAAAAATACTCCAAGTGATGGATCTTCATCGGAAAACCACCCCACTTTTTGAGACAAGAATATGTTTTTTGATTATAAGTTAATAGCCGCAGATAATAAGTGACAGCAAGTTCAAATAAAATTTGTCATAATATGAAGTCGTGACTATTCCACAGTATAAAGTCTCAAAGTCATGGATGTTTTTTTCATAGAAGATGATTCTGCAACTAATGAGCTCCACCCGGCTTCGACATCACCGTGAGTCAATAAAGAAAGTGTACAACGCCGCATTTGTGTTAGTACTGCAAGGAACCGTTCACAAAAAAATTGCCATTGCAGAAAAGCTCTGACGACGTATCTGTATTAGTAATGCAAAAAGCTCTTCACTAAAAGAAAGCAATAAACTAGACCACAAAAAAGACACAATTCTGTAATGGAGGAGTTTCCGAAATTTCAAAAGTATTTTATTCTGAAAGAACATGCTTCAAAATATAGGAATTGACCTTTTTTTTCTGACACAGTTATATATTTTTTATGATTTATTTTAACCGGTGCGCAGATGCTATTCCGAAAAAAAAAAACATCTGCGCATGACGTCAGTGGTGCACGTAAGCGCGAAATCTAATTGGTTGTAGTGAGATGACGAAGGTCGTGACGTCACCGATTCCTGCGATTGGACAGCTCAAGTCAAGCAAAATGGTGCTATTATTGGAAAGAGAGCTGTTAGGTGCACCACTGATGTCACAAAAACCACGCCCCGGTTTCAAGGTAGGGTATTTAAAAAAATTAATAAAAAATAAACTGTTGGGAAAATTAAAGTATTTTCCGGGCCCATGTTATTTTTTTATATCATTCTATAAATTTCAGTAACAAAAAGTAGTGCTTTTGACTGAAGGAAATCTCCCATTGTATTGATTGAATTCAAAAAGGGAAAAAAAACAGTGTGATATATATTTTTTTAAATTTAGTAAATGAGTTATTTAAATTTTTTTATTGTTTGTCGTGTTTGTTTTCTCTTAGCCATTACAAAGTGCACGAAAATGATCATCGAAGGGAAGTGTAGTGGCGAACACCACCTATGTGCCAATAATGAGTGCAAATGTGTCGAAAACTACAAGCTGGACAAAAATAACAGCTGCATACGTAAGTTGTAAAAAGCCTGTGTAAAACCCATAACATTACTCAAACATATTTATAGCATAAACTTTAGAGAGAATAACTAAGATAGATTTAATTTGTTACAGAAATTATATTTGTATACCGTGCTAGAAAAAAAATCATAGTAATTGGTGAATGGTTTTGTAGCTAAAGTCTTAGTAAAATATAGCAATTATTTTTTACATACTACTTCAGATCTTCCGTACGAAATGTTTATACCACTTCAACGCAAGCATTTCCCTCTCTTTTTCCCCTCAGTTTATTTTCAGCTAATAGTGAGGCGAACTACGCAGTTCCCTTGAAACAACAACAAACAAATAACAGAAACCACATAAGAAGAAAATGTTTCATTTTACTTGAGAAAGAACTTTTTCTTTGTTTAAAAATGAGTCTTTGAACTTCGTTAAAACATTACAATCAATGAAAGTATATATTTGTGTGGTAGGACTTTTTCGGTACGTTTAAGAAATTCCCAAAAAATGATCATTGCTGATTTACTACTCATTTTACTTAAATCTTTGTTTTGTAAAGAAAAAAACTGAATCCAATAATTTATTCAAAAAAAAAAAAAAAAAAAAACAACGAACCATATCATCGTCCTATTTCTGAAATATAATATAGATTTGTATTAAAATGTTGCAAGTTTTCGCTTCTTTTAGCAACACTTTTTAAAATTTTGTAGCTAACTTCTGCAGTAAGACAACATGCAAATCAACTGAAGACTGCAAAGAATTGGGGGAGGGAAACACCATTTGCACCTGCAAAGATGGCTATTACTTCGATGGCACAAAATGTGAAAAAGGTAAGATAAAGAACGGTTTCTATCAACTATATCTAAGTCCGAGCGTATATATCTTGTTTATATGCCACTGCTATTTTTTCAAAACGCATAAAGTTAATCTATGTCTTTCTATAGAGACAAAATAGTGTTTTTTTTTTCTTTTTGTTGGTAATAAGAAAACTTTAGGGGCACTATATATATATATATATATATATATATATATATATATATATATATATATATATATATATATATATATATATATATATATATATATATATACACACAGTCCAGTCACATTAATGTGACCACCACGTACTTTTGGCGTCGACGTTAAATAACCAATCACAGAAGGATCTTGGTAACAAATTGCAGTTGAGGGTATATGAAGGGTATGTGAGGGCTTTAGAAATCATTTCTACCGTTGGCGTAATGCAAAAACGAAGCGATTTATACGACGTACAAAAGGGCATGATCATTGGCTTTCGGGTCAAGGGCGGAAGCATTTCCAAAATGGCTGAGTTTTTGAGTTGTTTGCTTGCCGTCGTGGTAAAAGTGTACCGTGCATGGCAAAATGGGACTGTTAAAAATCAGCGACATGACAAATGTGATGCTCCAGGAGCCATAGATGACAGAGGCGAATGACGGCTGCGGAGATGCGTTCGGGTTAATAGACGGGCTACCGTTGAGCAACTGACCCCCAGATGAACCAAGAGGCTACCAACATCGTCTCTAACACTACTGTTTAGCGGACGTTGCTGCGTCTGGGCTCCTGAAGCAGAAGCCTGGTTCATGCACCTATGATGACTACTGTCCATCGACAACGAGCCCTGGAATTTGTACGCCAGTACCGCAGCTGGACGTTCATTGAGATGGAGACAGGTAGCAATTACTGATGAATCACGTTTTATGCTCCATCGGGCAGACGGATGTTGGATTAAAAGGCGTGAAACCTCTGGAAGCAAACACCTTGAAACCATTGCCGGAACGGTCCAAGCTGGAGGCAGGGGCATTATAGTCTGGGGAATGTTTTCCTGGGGTTCTATGGGTTCCCTCATCATTGTGGAAGGCACGATGGATCAATACAAGTACGCATCTTCCTTTGCGGTTCAGGTCCACCCCTAGATACATATTGTTTTTCCTCAGGATGATGGTATCTTTCAGCAGGACAATGCGAAGTGCCATACAGCTGCCAGTGATCATGCGTGGTTCGAAGGACACCAGGATGAGTTTACCGTTCTCCCCTGGTCATTAAACTCACCTGACTTAAGCCCAATCGAGACTCTGTGGGACCATATCGATTGGGTTGTTCGCGCCGTGGATCCTCACCAGCCTAATCTAGCGCAGCTGGCTACGGCATTGGAGTCAGTATGGCTCAACATCCCAGTAAACACCTTCAGGTACCTAATGGACTCTCTTCCTGCACTTCTTGCAACAGTCCGTTCTGAGAAAGGTGGCTATTCTGGTTTTTGACAGGTGGTCACATTAATGTGACTGGACTGTGTATATGTATATATATATATATTAACATAAACAAAGTAGTTGAAGAATCATATAGAATAGAAAAATAAACTTCACCTAACAAAATTTTAGGCGTTTTGCCTGCAACTTACTAGAAACATCTCACTCCACTTTTCCCTACCCTAGGGAGTCCCCCTGATGAAGGCCCCAGGGTCTTTTGGGAATTTTCTCTTTATTTCTGTTTTTAACAAGATTTTTCGCAAAGTTTTATACTTCTAATTAAAAAAAAAATATGTATATATACTTCCTTTTGAAAAGCATGTAGCTAACTTTACTTTTTAATTTATATTAACAAACCTCAACGTCAATGCAATAAATAAATCCAGTTAGAAAACACAATGTCGACTCCTTAAAAATATGTGTTATATAATGTATTTACTCGTATTCTCGTTTTCTTCCTTCATTTTTTCTTGGAAGATAATTTCGTTAAGTTTCGATCTTACTTCCTTCAATTGTAAATAATATTCGTAATTAATATTCTTGAATAATTAATTTGTTCTCTTTATTTTTATGTTTAAATAAGAGATAAGTGTTGTAAATAGAAAAAAATAAGGTCTCTTATCGAAATAAATGTTGACAAAATGGCAGTTTTGGGACAGAAAAGCACAACAGATCCATTGAAGTTGTTCCTGACTGTTAACCTGATTCGTTAATTTTCAACATGTATACGACTGTCCCGATGAAGAATAAAGAACATCACCACGCATGAAGAGCCACGCATGAGCTATTATTCACCCCATAAAATTAAAAAAAAAAAAAATCATATCAACCAGTCACAGAAATATGAAATCTGTAACATAAATTTTAAACAATAAAAACCAATTATGCTTGTATGAAAATGCTTGGTTTTATTCTTGAAACCGCTCTTAACCACTAGCGTCTAAAACACACGAATACGTTGAATCTCACAACACAAAATGTAAACAAACCGAAGTCGCTGCGCATGCTCGAACTCTCGCCTGTGCTAACGAAACAAAATCTCTCGTCGAAAATAGCGATTACCCTAATCCCTTCAGCCCTTTTTTAGGAAGTTTTTCTCTTTTCTTTCATTGATGGTGTATTTATTTTACATAGACGACATTCAATCACGCTTCAAAATATTTATTTAGAAACAAGCCGAAAGCTTTCAACACAAAACGACCATTTTTTCACTTTTCATTTATATGCAAAAAATTTTTCAATTAATTGCAAAAATTATAACTAAAAATAATTTAAATTTAAAAAGGTTAAAATGTTCCTTAATAATTTTTTTGATGTGGCATTGCATTTCAAGTTATACTTTTAAACACATTTTTTATTTGAAAATTTCTTTTTTTTTATTGCCTTGTTGCACTTTATTTGTTTTATAATTAAAAAAGTAATCCAGTAACTAAAACCTTTAGAACTTTAATATTAAAATGCCTGTAGCTTCGATTCTAAGCAAGATAGAAGCAAAATTCAAACTGATTTGGAAAGCTAAGAATTCAAACTTCAATACTAAATCATAAAATAAAAATTCATTTTTTGACCAAAAATTGCATTTTAAAGGTAGGCAGGCACCTTAAGACTTTTCTCACACAACCCACATTTAAAAGAACTATCATCGGTAGCACAGTTTTTTGGCAAGTCCTTGTCCAACACAGAATGAATTTTCTTCAAATGATATCGAAAATGATAAAAATTGTTAAATTTATTTTTTCAATGAGAACAGTTATAAAGAAATGTCTTACATATCTGTTCCATTTTCGATGGAATCTCTTCACTATTAACAGTTGCACGGCGCGGCACACCCCCGTCAGAAAATTCTAACATAGCAATGATTTTGCTTTCATAAAAGCGGCTGAGGTGGTCCTGAAAATGGCCGTTTTTTTTATTTAAATTTGTGCAAGAAATCATAACAACCAAAACAATATGACAACCAGCTCATCGAAATTAGTCTCGGAACTGAACAGATCAAACTCCGCTCTCTGTAAGGATAGAATTGCGCATGCGCAAGCGAAAAAAATCTCGTTTTCAGTGCGAGGAATGACGAAAACTGTTTATCTTTCGCTTTGTGATGCCCAACGTATTCGTGCACTTTAGACGCTAGTCTCATAACCCGGTACGAGCACTAAAAAATAAATTTAACAATTTTTATCATTTTCGATATCATTTGAAGAAAATTCATTCTGTGTTGGACAAGGACTTGCCAAAAAACTGTGCTACCGATGATAGTTCTTTTAAATGTGGGTTGTGTGAGAAAAGTCTTAAGGTGCCTGCCTACCTTTAAAATGCAATTTTTGGTCAAAAAATGAATTTTTATTTTATGATTTAGTATTGAAGTTTGAATTCTTAGCTTTCCAAATCAGTTTGAATTTTGCTTCTATCTTGCTTAGAATCGAAGCTACAGGCATTTTAATATTAAAGTTCTAAAGGTTTTAGTTACTGGATTACTTTTTTAATTATAAAACAAATAAAGTGCAACAAGGCAATAAAAAAAAAGAAATTTTCAAATAAAAAATGTGTTTAAAAGTATAACTTGAAATGCAATGCCACATCAAAAAAATTATTAAGGAACATTTTAACCTTTTTAAATTTAAATTATTTTTAGTTATAATTTTTGCAATTAATTGAAAAATTTTTTGCATATAAATGAAAAGTGAAAAAATGGTCGTTTTGTGTTGAAAGCTTTCGGCTTGTTTCTAAATAAATATTTTGAAGCGTGATTGAATGTCGTCTATGTAAAATAAATACACCATCAATGAAAGAAAAGAGAAAAACTTCCTAAAAAAGGGCTGAAGGGATTAGGGTAATCGCTATTTTCGACGAGAGATTTTGTTTCGTTAGCACAGGCGAGAGTTCGAGCATGCGCAGCGACTTCGGTTTGTTTACATTTTGTGTTGTGAGATTCAACGTATTCGTGTGTTTTAGACGCTAGTGGTACGAGCGGCTACTCCTCTTAGCGGCCAGCTTTTCTACAGGATTTTCTGCCCTGTAGAAACCTTTGAACTGACAACGAGTGTGCTCATCAGTTCGCTTTAAACTGTCTGATTTTCTTAAGTAAAACAGGTCTTCTATGCACTTACCTAAATAGGGGTGATAGGTAGGATTCAAATTAGGGAAAAAATAATACGAAGCATTTTGAGCCGTATCAAACAAAGAAGAACGATGCTAATTTCAAATGCATAGTTTAATTGAATATGTCAAAAGGATAGCAAATGCAAGTTTCAAATTAAAAATTTCGAAAAGCTGCCGCTTACAACCCATCACCTCTTTTTTTAAGCGAAATGGTTCGCGAGTGCTAGGCGCGCCTTACATGGAGAGACAGTATTTCTAACCGTTAGCCTTTCGGCTCAAAATCAACTTAGGTCAGGTCCTATTGACTGATAATGGGTTGCGATAATTTTGGAGTAAAAATTTTATTCACACATGTTCTTTTGTTGGTCAATGATCTAAATCTCCAACAATTTCAAAGTTTTTTCTTTTTTTTCATTGATCTCGAATAGTTCAATGAATGTTCTGTGCTAATAGGAGAACGGTTAGTTACACTGTTCGACAAAAAAAAACCTTGAAAATGCTTCTGGTATTTTGAAGGCTGATTCTTATGTAAAATGACCCCCTGAATCCGAATATGACCCCCGTTTTCCCCCATCACGTCCCAATTTTTTTTAAAACGCCCCCCTTTTTTTTTCATTTTTCCTTAGTTTCAGGGCTATAATATTTTTTTTGGAGGGGAAAGGAGCCTTATATTCACCAATAAATTTTTTTGGATGTCAAGAGAGACTCAAAGTTTAAAATCATGAGCACCGAGAAAAAATCGGGGAACTTGGGGGGGGGGCGTGCCCCCCCAAAATATTTGAAAAATCACCAAAAACGATCTTTTTATTCTAGTTTCTTTAAAAAGACCTTTAAAACATTTTTTTCGGTGCAGAACCAGAGTGTAGGATCCGCTCCTATGGCTCCTGGGTCAGAAAAAATTTTCACGCTGTAAAATTAAAAAAAAAAAAAAATAATAATGCTTTAAAAATCGCACTTTGCACTCGAGTTTTAAAGCAGGTCTTCAGCCAAAAAAAAAAAACAAAATTGTGGCTGATTCTTATGTCAAATGACCCCCTATTTCCAGATATGACCTCAGTTTCTCTCCTCCACCCCCTCTTTCCAGAGAGTCCCCCCCCCCCCAATTCAGAGTCATTTTACTAATTCGGAGGGGAAAAGTACATTACGTAACCCGTTAACATAATTCTAAAAGGCAACAGAGGTTCAAAGTTCAAAATCATGTACATGTGTACCAAAAATATAAACTAGGGCGGTATACCTCCCCCCTCCCCCCCCCAAAAAAAAGAAAAGAAAATTCAATACTCTGATTTTTCACAAAAAAAAAAAAAAAGGTTTAAAACGTCTCTTAGAAAAACAAGAAAAGAAGATTTTTTTTGGGGAGGGGGGGGGGGGTACACCGCCATAGTTTATATTTTTGGTACACATGTACCTGATTTTGAACTTTGAACCTCTGTTGCCTTTTAGAATTATGTTAACGGGTTACGTAATGTACTTTTCCCCTCCGAATTAGTAAAATGACTCTGAATTGGGGGGGGGGACTCTCTGGAAAGAGGGGGTGGAGGGGGGAAACTGAGGTCATATCTGGAAATAGGGAGTCATTTGACATAAGAATCAGCCACAATTTTGTTTTTTTTTTTTTTTTGGCTGAAGACCTGCTTTAAAACTCGAGTGCAAAGTACGATTTTTAAAGCATTATTTTATTTTTTAAAAAAAATTTTACAGAGTGAAAATTTTTTCTGACCCAGGAGCCATAGGAGCGGATCCTATACTCTGGTTCTGCACCGAAAAAAATGTTTTAAAGGTCTTTTTAAAGAAACTAGAATAAAAAGATCGTTTTTGGTGATTTTTCAAATATTTTGGGGGGCCATGCCCCCCCAAGTTCCCCGATTTTTTTCTCGGTGCTCATGATTTTAAACTTTGAGTCTCTCTTGACCTTCAAAAAAATTTATTGGTGAATATAAGGCTCCTTTCCCCTCCAAAAAAAATATTATACCCCTGAAACTAAGGAAAAATGAAAAAAAAAGGGGGGCGTTTTAAAAAAAATTGGGACGTGATGGGGGAAAACGGGGGTCATATTCGGATTCAGGGGGTCATTTTACATAAGAATCAGCCTTCAAAATACCAGAAGCATTTTCAAGGTTTTTTTTTGTCGAACAGTGTTACCTAAGAACAGACGATATGCGAAGGATTCTCGAATCCGAACGATTCCAAATTCTTCTAGCATGAAAAAGCAGTGGAGTGGTTTGATAGTTACAGTGCCGACAGACAGCAACCCCCCCCCTCCCCAATGTAAAGTCATGGGATTTCAATGTAACAGAACATGAAATAAAATACCATTTTTACTTTAGAAAATAACAAGCTTGATTTTAGATTTTAAAAAAATATATGTTACACTTGCTAAAATTAGGTGTTACAGAAATTATGTCGCAATTGTAATGAAAACACTATAGCGTGGAGTCAAGCGTAGCGAGGACCCTTCTGAGGAGTCAAGAATTCACTGACAGGACAGAAGAAGCGGCCGCTTAGAGAGATTTTTCTGTTCTAATAACACTATATATGTCTCTGCAGATTCCCACTTAAATGCATCACCTGAATTCAAGTTTAACTCCCGTTCAGAATACCTATATACTATACGAGGGTTGCTTTTTTTCAACCTTCAATCGCACAATATGAAGGCCAGTCATGCGACAAATGGCAAGTGTGCATGGTAGGTGACTATGCATCTCTCCCTCTACACAATGCGCCACTGGTGAGTCCAGCATGTCATTTTCTGTTGAGCTGCTGTCACATAAATATCGCTGTCACTATTGATTCTCCCGCCAAGTGTGAATTGCGAAGTGTTTTACGAATTAATGCAGATTCTTGTAGGGAAATTTTGCTACGCTTAGCCAGTACTATTGCTCACACCTTGGAAGATAATTTCCAGCATAATCCTGCCGCATATGATAATCAGACTATTTCTATGGTTAACAGGAGTATAAAGGAGTACTTCGAAAACCCCCCGAACACCTTCCCTCCTCCTGTTATTGCCCCTCTGGAAGTCATGCTCGAAATCAAAAAACTGAAAGAGAGAAAAGCCGGTGGAGAAGACAATATAAAGAATATCCACCTCAAACACCTCCCACTAAATTCTATCACAGCCATTACAAAAATCATTAACAGTATCTTGAAATTCGGTTACTTTCCCAATAATTGGAAAAATGCAATCGTTATCCCAATACCAAAACCTAATGCTGACCACACCTTCCCTGACAACTACCGCCCCATTAGCCTACTTAGCTCTCTCTCCAAACTGACTGAGAAAATCATTTTAAACCAAATGAAGTCTCACATCTCCAACAATCAAATCATCCCTGACTTCCAATTTGGGTTCAAGGAAGTCCACACCACTACTCATCAACTACTCAGAATGTCTAACTTCATCACCAGCAACATGAAAGAAAGTAAAGTCACTCTGGGGATTTTCTTTGATATTAAAAAAGCCTTTGACCGAGTCTGGCATAATGGCCTTATACATAAGCTCATCAAGATGAGATTTCCTAATTATCTCATTAAAATCAATAGACATTACCTACAAAAGCGCACTTTCCAAGTCAGAATTGCTGATTGCCTCTCTGAAAAGCACACCATCGCTGCAGGGGTCCCACAGGGGAGCGCGTTAGGTCCCACTTTGTACAACTTGTACACATATGACCTACCTACCTGCTACCCCCCCCCTTACATGTGTCTTTGCAGACGATACTAGTCTACTCGTTTCTGATTGGAATCAGAACTATGCACAATTAAAACTACAGAGATACGTCGATGCTGTTACTGAGTACCTAAACAATTGGAGAATAGCAATTAACCCAACCAAAACACAGGCTATTTATTTCTGCAAAGGGGAAACAAAAAAGACTCTCAAACCCCTTGTTATCTATGACCAAGAAATTATCTACACCAAAAAAGTGAAGTATCTGGGAGTTTACCTGGATAGTAAACTCATTTTTAACGTCCACATCAAAGAAGTTCTTAAAAAGGCCAAAACAAAAATTGGGTACTTATATGGTCTCCTAAACAAAACGAACTCCCTGAGTACAAAGAACAAATTCCTCATCTACACCACGGTAATCAGGCCTGCCATGGTTTATGGAATACAAATTTGGGGCCATGCGGCTAAAACCCATATGATTGGTTTACAAACTATACAAAATAAAATCCTCAGAAAAATTTTCAATGCCCCCTGGTATGTCAACAATGAAACACTTTACAATGACGCCAAAATCCAATACATAAATGAGTACATTGTAGAAATGTCTACTAATTTCTATACAAAAATTGAAAAACACCCAAATCCTTTGGTTCTCGATCAAATCCATTATACCTTCAACACTGGAAACACTGGTTTTCCACAAGATACTATGTATCTCACGCATAAATTCGTACGGAAAAAGAAAATTAGGCAAGCCATAAATGGCTCCACTTCTCTTCCTGCTGTTTAACAGCAGACGATCGGCTTCGTTCGATACTGTTACCCTTGTGGTACAGCTAACTGATCGGTGGATTGGCCCACCGATTCAGTCTCTTTTCACCTTTATTGGTTGACTCTTGTAAATACTGTAAATATTCGCCTTCATTGTTCCTGTAAATAGTCTCTTTCAATTGTATTTTTCTATCTTGTAAATATTGTACAGTGTATGGCCCTGAAAAGACTCCTTTTTTGTCCCCCCCCCCATTCATACCTACAATGTCAGAACCTATCGAATCACCCCACTTTCATACCCGGCAAAAGAGCTCGCGCTCTGTACCGAATGAACCCCACGATCTGTATCCGTATCTGTATCTGGTTGCATCACTTGAATCGCGAATGTTTTATTCTTGAAACCGCTATCGAATCATTCAGAGCGGCGATATTAAAGAAAATTTATCATCTGGTGTAGAGAAAAATACAACATAAAGGAGTCACAACAGGGATACTGCAGACACTTGTTTCGGCGTTACAAGGAACGCCTTTTTCAATGAAAAAAAAAGTGAGCTTATGGATGCACAGACATGTGCATCCAGAAGCTCACTTTTTTTTAAGATATATTTTTTTTATCTCTGCTTATTTGTGAATTCTTAACGTTGTATTTTTCTCCACATCAAAAGCACAAAGGTATTTGTAAGCTTCCTCATCTGGGTTCAGATTCAACTCCCGATTAACTTTAAAGCAATTATTTGGAAACGTATTATTCTATACTCATTAAACAATGTATTGCCTTGCTTGGTGAGGAGAAAATATAATCGATAAAATGCCTGATTTTAGTTGTTTGCACTTAAGAAAGAAAAAATTGAATTTATTTGTAATAATTTTCAGATTTGTTTCTTTAATTGCAGAGAAGTTAAATATGCATTTCCTTTAGCCTATCTTCTCAGATGGTTTATTTATGTATGCCAAACAGTTAAAAAATGAAATAAGTACATGAATTGAGTTTTCGGAATATTCCTAAAACAAATGTTACCGAATGTAAAGAGTAATTACGATCGGGGCCCCAATTGTAATTCTTTCTTAACTTTTTAAAACCTTTTTTGTTCTCTTTACAGAACAATAAAGGAATTGCTTATTGCTCTCACTTGACCAAGGTTGATATTCCGGGAACATTGCGAGCTCCATTGTCCCCGGCCCTTGCAGGAGCAAAACCTCTTCTCTGGTCTGGTACTGGTCTCACTGTCCACCAGCGTTCCATTTTACTTCACGATAGCGTTTATGTCTTACACACACACACGTACATTGAAATAGTCACAAGTCAAAATTATTTGACGGCACGTTTTCTACGTTAAACATTTCTGTAGGAAAAAACGGCCTGTTGATCTATAATGGTTTGCTACTGCTGGTGTATATAATAGAAACAAAAAGTGAAAAAAGAAAAAAAAAAGGAATGTTTTGAGGCTTACTATATAGCTTGCAAATATGTACACTACTTTCTTTTTTTTTTTACATTTTTTTACAATTCAATAACGCACAATTTTCAGTAGTTTTTGTGTACTCTTGTAATTTTTGTAACTTTTAAAAAACGAATTAGTGTTTTTTAGGCAACAGTTGACGAGTGTTTAGCAAGAACTTCAAAATGTAACCAAAAAGGTGTTTCATTTCGGCGATTTTGCGAAAAATGATGGTAATTTCACTTGCACACATACGCACGTCTACACAACCACGGTGGAGCTCATTAACTTGAACTTACATGTGTATACTTACACATGCATACAGACATCCACATGCACACATACTCACATATGCCTAGACACACACACACACGTGCGCGCGCAAACGCGCCTACACAAATGCAAATTTGTCTACGGACGCACAAATACACCTGCACCCACACCACCTTACACATACACCTACACACACGAGCATACGCCCATACCGCCCAGAAGGAGTGACATGCGTGTGGAAAATTATAGTGCTTTGGATGCTGCTTCTGTCGAAAGAGTATTGTGTAAATTCGTGAGGGTCGAACATACACATCGTCAGTAGGGAACAAGAATCATTTGTAGAAACAATGAATAGAATCCACTTCTGTATGCATTCTGCTAGATGTATACAATCCTAATTGAAGTTATTTGTTATGAAATCTTCTTCTGGTAGGTGTGCAGACTTATCCGACATTTTGGATCCAAAAGTGTAAACGCGGCTACACTAGTATGTGCACAAAAATCGCTTAGAGGAAAAATGGTGTATTGCTTGAGGTATTGTGTTAGATCTTGATTCTTGTTAGACCATTTCAGTCCATAAATATTATTAAATTTAAGAAATCAGTTATCCTACTTGATTTGTTTAAAGTGGCATTTTACTCAAATTCTCATAAGTTTTTTTTTTTTTTTTTTTTTTTTTTTTTTTTTTTTTTTTTTGCGACGTAGCAACCAGTTACCATAATACTATTTTTAAAAATGTTTCAAACAAGGCTGAAAAAGAGCATTTCCAGCCACCAAAGTCGCGGAAAAGTCTCCCAAGAGCTTTAAATCTGCAACATCAGAACGTTTGAAATACACGTGCAGCAAAAACATTTACTGATGTACATTGTTTTAGTTTTTGTTTTGTTTTCTTTACTTTTTGTGACTTTTCAAGAACTACTTATTAATATTATTTTTATCCAACAGTTGACCCGTGTTCAGCCAGAATTTCAAAATGTCAACAAAAGTGTATTCAAAAGACTGGTGAATGCCGATGTTTCGACAGTTTTTCTTTGAATGAAGATAATTTCACTTGCAGTACGTAAAATTTGTACTTATACACTGATGCACTAACTGAACTACTGAACTGACTGAACTATTAATTGCATTTCAGTTGCAAACGCATATAATTGCAGAGACTGCCTAAAGCTGTTTTTTTTTCCTAAATGTTTTAACGATTTTGTAAGATTTTACTTATTTCCAAAGGGGAGAAAAATAAAATAACGGAGAATAAAGCATGTATACTCAAACATGAGAATACGCAAAGAAGAAAACAGAACACATATTAAAAAATACCTCATTGCCTCAGTAAATGCCTTGTATGCCAGTACTTCGTAGAATCAGAGTGAGGTTTAAGGAGCACCATGAGACGTGGGGGTCCTGAAATATCGTGAAGAGATGGCACTTGTCAATCAAATGAGAAAACGAGTCCATTCCTTAAAATAGGTAGAGAAGGAAGATATTGACGCGTGCCATGTTTGTCAGTTTAGTGACATTTTGGCGATGTGACTTTCTTTATAAAAGATGAAATAATTCTTTGACCATACGAGGCCAAAAAAGAGACAACATTTTTTGCAAACCATTCTAAATTTATCGTATGCACCATTTCTTTTACTACATTGTAATTTATTACAATATAAATTGTCGTAAATACCATGGAAATAATGGAGAAATACTCTATGAATTTTTAGTTTTAATTAAATTTTAAAAACTCTAGGACGAATTTTAAAATTTCAAGCACGAGATGCACACGACCAGTATGGGGACTAATTTTGTACCAATTTTCATAATAGTACGTTGCGTAAATTTTCAAGGAGTGCGTTTGACTCGCACCCATGACGTCATCAAGCTTTGATTTTATATATATATATATATATATATATATATATATATATATATATATATATATATATATATATATATATATATATATATATATATATATATATATATATATATATATATACATATATATATATATATATATATATATATATATATATATATATATATATATATATATATATATATATATATATATATATATATATAGAGAGAGAGAGAGAGAGAGAGAGATAAATTGCCGTAAATATCTTGAGTGAGATAATTCAATTTTTAATTTATTGTTCGCAGATTGAAGTTTGTTGTTGTTTATTGTTTTATTATAATTATGAAGAATAACACACCAAATTTCAGTGACTAATACTTGAAAGCTTTAGAATCAGTCACTGCTTTTGGTTGGCAGAAAAATAAAAATGACAATCTTGATGGTCTTCATTGCAACTCTACTCTCGCCAATTTTTAATTAAAATGAACTATCGGAGGCGTTACAGTCTTTGATCAATGGCTGTTAGGAGAGGTGAAACCAAGACCCACCCACTCTCTTAGAACATAACCTGTCCAATAAGACATGTCTCGGCATCTCAAAATAAACATGTTTTATCTCCTTGGCTAATTTCTTAAAATGGGTGGAGTATTCAAGCTATGCTAGAACCAATAACACATTTGCGAATTCGTTCTTCAGCTTTGCTCTACTTATCACCCCTCATAAAAATGAACAATTCTAAAAAAATGGAGAAGTTAAGTGCCAGCTCTTCAAAGCTAGACTTTAAACTGATTGTGTTCAAAAATTCACAACACGAAAACGGTCAGGGTTATAAAAATAAAATAATTCTTACAGGAAGTTTATGTGCTAAAGAATAAGTTTTTCCCCCGGAATTCATGAGTTTAGTTAAAAAAAGTTTCAATAGATACACTCTGATCATTTCAATAAAATACGTTCTGCGCTGCGGAGAGTACATACATATCTGTGGCTTGGTTCTAAAAGGGCCTAAGTCAAAAATTTTAGTTTCGAGAAAAAGGCGATGAAAGATATTTGAGATTTTTTAGAATGCTATAACTTTCTTTTATTAAGATTCCCATTATTATTTTTTGGTATTTGTTTATTGTTAGTGTAAAGAAACATTATTTGATCATATGATTTTTTTTAACCTGTTACTATTTATGAAAATATTATGACATTGGCTGACATTATAATGGAAATAGTACAACCAATTTTAGTCTTATATTAGACATTGGCCTTTGTAGAATTAGAGTTTTTCTAAATTGGCAACTTTTGATGTAAATAACACAGAATGTAAAAAAATTGACATTGGGCCTTTTAAACCAAGCCACAAATATGTGCATTTTATTTTGGTTTATATTTATATTAAAGTAAAGAAATACTTTTTAAATAATATTTCAGCTCGCAATTCAGAAGAAACAGCATGCAACCTTGATTGTGGTGCTGGAGTCTGCATTAAAAGTGAAGACACCGATACCTGTGTTTGTCCCCCCGCTACACATTTAAACATCGACAATAGCTGCATTGGTAAGTATCAGCCTTTTTTTACGAAGAATTATTAACTGATTTTCCTTAAAATCTTACTTTAATTGTAAAAAAATCCTATAACTATTTTAGAAAATAGGAGACAGTAGACGAATTCTGCGCGCAATGTTAATTGTGACATTAATAATCTCCTCAGTAATTTTATTCCTATGTTAAGAATTATTTTTTCATTGCTTCACTGTCGCACGGTTTTCTGACCAGCACGCGAGATGAGTTCTATTCTTGCAACAGGCGCTTGTGAAAAACTACAATAATCAATGCCAACTAAAACTAAATGCCTACCGCTTTCTGGATTTTAACTTAGAGCAAAAATGAGCCCACTGTTTGGAGCGCACTGCCATCTCTCGTAGTTCCTCGAAACAAGGAAAATGACTGAGAAATTAACGATTGGTTCGTTTCTAAATTTAAATTCAAAAATTTGCCAATCAAAAATTTAATTCGAATTGCTTGGATCCATCGCCAATTGGTGCAGGCTGCAAGGTAGCGTAGCACTTTGTTCCGAATAGTTGGATCCCTTTTTGGGGCAAATGTGGTAGGTATTTAGTATTATAGAGGCGTTGCAATAACACGCATATTGAAAGAAATATTAATTTTATCTGTTATACTTGCAACTGATATTGCAAACCCTTTCAACAACTCAAGAAAGGTGAAATAACGAAGAAAACATGATTAAATTCAATATCTGTGGTAAGTATTACAAGGAAAGGAAACTACTCATTTTCGAAGTAAATAAATATGCAACTCTAAAAATTTTCTCCGTTCCTATTAACGATTCTTTGTATTCATATTCTTGCAATGCTTTTGATTTCTCATTACAGCTTAAGTGATAGTTTTCTTCATCCAATTGCACAATAATGTCATTGAATCCTCTCAGTAGTGAAAGTTTTATGGATTCAAGCACGAAGCAATTTTTGCAATCAATTTATACTCACGTAACTAATCTTTTTGTCATGGTTGCAGATATTTGCACCGCAAAGCATTTGCCGAGAGAAAAGTGTCCTCAGGGACGCTGCATTCCAGATGAAAAGCTTGGATTCATTTGCGATTGTTCAAACCCTTTATACAAACAAGCGACGGATGGCATCCACTGCGAAAGTAAGATTTTTTTAAAATCCGACTCTGACGATTAAATCGTTAGCGATTTTCAAGCTGGTAGGAGAGTAGGAGAGGATCCACGGTATTGGAGGTGAACTACATTTGTCACTATACGGGTTATAGAGATATCTACACTGTAAAAATCGAGTGTTGTTTTTATAGTATAATCAGAGCCTGATTACCGCAGGAGCACACGAGGCACAAGCCCCTCCTCTTAAGAGTTCAGGGGGGGGGGACAAAATCCCCTTACTTTATCCAACGCATCCTAAATGCTAAATGCCAACTGTATATTTTACTATTGATAGTTAATGCGTTCTGTGAACGTCGACGTATATTTTTGTAATAATAATTTGATAGCATTATTATAATTATTTTTTTAAGTTTGATCTTTGCACAAAACTTTTATTTCATTCTGGTATTGTAAGAATTTTTTTACTCGTAACACGTAACTGATATGAGAAGGGGGGCAGGGGCCCTTAAATAGAAATGGGCCCCATGTCCAACGTCAGAATGATCGGGCTCTGAGTATAATACACCTTTTTTTTGTAATAAACTGTAAAAAT
Source organism: Uloborus plumipes (assembly GCA_038373865.1). Taxonomy (NCBI): domain Eukaryota; kingdom Metazoa; phylum Arthropoda; class Arachnida; order Araneae; family Uloboridae; genus Uloborus; species Uloborus plumipes. Next base: position 54,743 of record JAXGGA010002597.1, on the reverse strand, counting down.
TGCTAATTTTACAGTAATAAACTGTAAAAATTGCTAATTTTACAGTAATAAACTGTAAAATTGACCATTTTACAGTACTAAATTTTTAAATTGCTAATTTTACAGTTATTGCCTATAAAATTGCTAATTTTACAGTTTATTACTGTGCATTTCACAGTGTTAAATTGGAACCTTGGCTGCCAGTATTATACTGTAAAAACAGCAGTTCATAATATGCATTTTATACCAAATGGATAGCCGGTCCCCTTGTCTAGTGATCAGAGAAGTCTGACCAAGATCGAGGGATTCAGCTCGGGCATGAATGTACAGGGTGGTTATAAATTAACGTGAGGTGCTTCGAGCCCTCTGGAGCGCGAAGTAGTGGGCGAAATATTGTCAAATTTCATGGGCGCACATATGAGACCATGGAATTTTGATTTCTGAAATAAAAAAAATAGTTTAAAAATTGCTATCAGGGGAAAAGTTGGCGCTGTAACAGTGTATGAGGGCCCTGCTCCACATCAGCGTAAAACGCAACCGAAACCGAAGGCAGAAACCGAAAATCCGGGTACTTTCCATAGGAACACTATGTAATCCATTTTACGTTTCTGCTTTACGTCAATGTGGAGCAGGGCCGTTACTCTGAATATCGCGAATTCAATTTGAAAAAAATGCTGTACGAAGCAATTTCTCAAAGAAAAAATGATTGTTATTTGCAAATGAGGTTTAATATGATCGCTGTCGAATTTTCGGTATGGCCCAGAAGGTCGCCCGATCTCAATCCATGTGATTTTGGTAATTGGGAAGCTGAAAAGTGTATTGTATCAAAGACATGTCTCCGATACAGCAAGTTTAAAAGATATTGTAACGTTAAAAGTCATAGAAATGAATTATATGTTACGAGCTGCGTGGAAAATGTTGTGCATCGTATCCAGTTTTGCAACTTCACAATGGTGGTCATATTGAACTACATTTGTGATAAAAAAAGCTATTTTTGCAAATAAAATGGATGCATATTTTGTCAGTAGCATTTAATTCTTCAACAATCAGATTAAAACACTTTTGCAGTGCCAAAATTTCCCCAGGTGGCGATTTTTAAACTATTTTTTTTTATTTCAGAAATCAAAATCCCATGGTCTAATATGTGTGCCCATGAAATTTGGCAATGTTTCCCCCAGTAATTCACGCGCTAGAGGGTTCCAAACACCTCACGTTAATTTATAACCACCCTGTACTTTATCTCTTCTGTCTTTGTTTGAATCTGTTGGTTTGATGTGAATGGTTGCCTACCTTCGGGTCGCATCAAAACTTCTGAAATTACATTTTGAGAAACCTGATAGGGTGTTGATGATTTGTTCATAACAAAGATTAGACGCTTCTTTTAATGATAGAGCTTAAAACAGGGAAGGTTTTTAAAAGTTTATAACATTAAAGATACAAAATTGTAATAATCTGAAATTAACATTTTTTGGGTGTTTTCATTCGGAATAGTAAATGAAAAGTATAATTCAGATAAACAAATGATTTAATTGGTATGTTTCTGGTGCCAGGAATGAAGTTTTTTCATTGAGGCCACTGTTTGGGAGCTGCTTCAAACGTCTATTTAAAAAATAATATTGTTGAATGCGGATTTTGATAAATATTTTTTCATGATTCACAAAAAAAGGTGCAGATTTGTTCTTTTTAGTAAAATATTTATTCATGAAATACATATTTCCATCTAAAAGACATTCTTCATGATATCCATTGTAATATCTGATGATAAAAAGGATTTTTTAAAAAAATGTAAAGGAACAGAAACCCATAATAGCTTTACAAAAAAGTTGAGCCTTACCTCTTCAAAAAGCACTGCTTGAGATAAGCGAAGGTACACGAAGAACAATAAAATATTGAATTTTGAAATAATTAAATGATGGAATAATAAATACTTCTGAGTTGAAGGAAAGAAAAGACCTGAGGCGAAAATTTTTCATATTTGCCTCTTTTTTTTTTGTAAAAAGACTGATTCGGCAGAGTGTCTTTTTTCGCTTGAAGGTTCCAGTTCATACCCCGCCACTTAATGGGTTTTCAAACGACAGATACTTGTCAGCGCATATGACGTATGGTAATGCAAGTTGTGAAAGATCCCTTGACTATTTATTTCACCTTGAATGACATAACCATGCCTGAATTCCTAGGGCAGTTTTACACGAAAGATAGCTCAGATACACCTTTCTGGTAGAAAAATGGGGGGGGGGGGGGGCAAAAGTTCGTGTAAAGGCTATTAACAGTGTAACAGACCATAGTGCAGCAAGAAAGAATGGATGCCTAATTTTTGGGAATGAAGCACGAGAACTGCCATTGCCGATAAACCAATAAGCTGTTCCATTGTAGAGCAAGCAAACAGAACCCAATGGACAGGGTCACAAAATTATCATCAATATTCAAAATAGTTTTTCAGTTTCTGTTGTGTTTAATTATTTTCTTTCTTAGGGAAACTGATGTGTACTGAGGGTGATGGAGACCAAGAGTGCGCTAAGCTCTCAGCTAAATGCGTGGAAATTCCTGAGGATAAAACGAAAGGATATCGCTGCGTTTGTGACAAAGGTGCAGAAGAAGACAGTAATGGAATATGTAGAAGTAAGTAGAATAAGTTACCTTAAATGCATTTACTTGCTGTAAGGCACTGATAATATTCAACAGACAACTATAAACTAACTATGTTAACGGTTGTACTGGAGTTTAAATTTAGCTTTGCTCTTTTCCATAAATCAACAGAAGATATCTGCACCCCAACCCAGTGGCGTATCCAGGAATTGATTTTAGGGGGTGCACATCAAACATCGACACTGTGATGAGAAAAGAAAAAAATCAAGAAATATGGTGAAACTTTTAAAATGCAGTATTTCGATTTAATTTTTTCTATTGAACGTTGCTCAAAGATTTTTTTTTCACAAAAATGAAAAACATGCAAAAACAATAAGGCGCGGGTACATCGCTCATTTTTCTCTTAAATTTCCACAATTACAGAATAACAATTAATGTTGCTTCTTATTGTCGAAAACAAAAAATAATATGACAATATTTCAGTGTCCATAAAGTATTTTTCATTGAAAAAACCTGAAGCATATTTACATGAATGTTACATGTTTTTTCAAAATTCGGTGCCATCATTTTTTATAGTCTTACAAAATCTTGGGGGGTGCATTGGTCCCTTGGCACCCTCCCTGGATACGCCACGGCCCCAACCCATCAGCTTTTTTTTAATTGTTGTTTTACTTTTGCTATTCTATGCTACAACTATAACCGTCGTTCGAGGCATCGCTCTAAATCATTTTACTCATTATACTTACTTTTTGTTTCACAGTTTGGTCGGATTCCAATGTCACGGACATTTGACGATTCGTCATCACTGATTTGTAGCGGTGTGGTTTTTTATTTATTTATTTTTTTTTTTTTTGGAGAAAAAACCGTCACAAGTAGTTATTTCCCCGACATCTAATATTAGTGCACATATTACTGAAGATACAAGTTTATATTCGACAGAATTTAATGGGGGGGGGGGGGGTTAAAGGTGCGTGCTTTCTCGTAGTTCCTTGAACCTAGAGATGTTATAATAGAAGTAAGAATGATAAATTTAGGAGTGAAGAAAATGAGTCTAGTTCGTCGATATTGTAATTACTATGGAAGCAAAAATCAGCTGTACAGAATGAATCCGTCCCATTACATAGCCACAAATCAAACAGACTGTTCTTTTAATTAAAACTGTATGAGATAATTCTATTATTGAGGTTTTGTGAAGCCGAAATCAATAAATTTTTTCTTCAACTGTTTAAAAAAAAAAAAAAAAAAAAACTGGTCACATTCAAGCAAATTTGACAAAACACTTATCTATCGAAATCTTTCTAAGTTATGAATCAAAGCTAATTAAGCTTAAGAAAAATAATGTTATTGCATTTCAGACAAATGCCAATTAAAGAAGTATCGTAATGTGTGTGAAAAGCTATTCGCTGATTGTGTTCTCAATTCTGATTTGGAGCCTATATGCAAGTGTCCTCCATTGCTCAGCAGGAAGTACAAAAATCAGCCATGTAGCATTATAGGTAAGTACTAAGAGCATTTTTTTTTTTTTAGAAATTAGTTCATTATTTACACAAGTACAATGCACTACAAAGAATAATCCTAAATATAGTTTAACAAACTAAAAAATACGCTTTTGAAGTAAATCTTAATATTTAAGAATTTGTTCTGGTTATCACGCATACTTCATCGTAATGTCCGGATCTTCAATCGTCCGAATTAAATTTGGTCCGAGTTAGTTTGGGTAAACTATGTTGTACTGTAGTAATAAAAATATTCAAATACATGCAACTTCAGCAGCAAAACATAAATACTGTGAAACCCAGTTTATACGTTTCTCTCTAATGCATTATTATATATTTTGACACGATTTTTTAAAACTGTGGTTAGTTAAATGTGCTGTGTGCATAATTTCATATTTTTCCGCAGAAAAGACCTCATACCTTGGGGCACTAGCAATACGAAAGGATCGTTACGTGGTAACAACAAAGGAACAAACAGAAATTATTGACGAAGTTAAACTTACTAAGGAATTGGAAAAATCTGTAAGTTATACCTGATACGTATTCGGCATTGTCTTTCATAATAAACAAATCGTGTTTTGCTTTTTTAAATTTACGTTGAAGTATTAGAACAAGTAGTTAAAGAAGTTCATATTTACTATAGGTAAATTGAGGCAGCTGAAATAGATACTACACTGCTCGACATTAAAAATGCAACACCAAGAAGGAGTGGTCAGAAATTGATGAAATTTGGTAAGAAGACTGAGACAGCATGGAACAATAAGTGATATTTATTTCAAAATAAATAAGCAAAATTTAGAGCGAGGACGGCGTCGGCTCAGTAAGAAGTAGAACCACCGCGGACAGCGATGCACGAAGAAACACGTCTAGGCATGGAGTCAATAAGCCTGCGGATGGTGTCCTGAGCGATGGCACTCCATTCCCTTTCAACCATTTGCCACAGTTCGTCCTCTGAACGAGGCAGTGACAGATTCTGCAAACGGCGTCCAATCACGTCCCACACATGTTCGATTGGTGACAAGTCAGGAGAGTATGGTGGCCAGGAAAGCATCTGTACACCTCGTAGAGCATGTTGGCTGATTCGAGCACTGTGAGGCCGGGCGTTATCCTGTTGAAAAATTGCATTTGGCAGACCCTGAAGGTAGGGGATTGCCACCGGTCACAGTACATTATCTACATATCGTTGGGCCGTCATAGTGCCCCGAATACGAACTCGAGGTGATACGGAATTGTATGCAATAGCGCCCCAAACCTTTATGCCACGTTGTCGCGCTGTGGGGCGTTCCACAGTTACTGCCGGATTCGATCTTTCTCCACGTCGACGCCAAACACGTATGCGATGACTATCGCTGGACAAACAGAAGCGGGATTCATCTGAGAACACTACGGTTTGCCATTCTGCCATCCACGTCGCTCTGGTCCGGCACCATTCCAAACGTTGGAGTCTGTGCTGTGAGGTCAATGGCAGTCTTCTTAGCGGGCGCCGTGATTGCAGGCCACGTGCAACCAGTCGACGGGAAATGGTTCTGGTAGACACAGGAACATCCAGGGTACCTTGCACGTGCTGCAGAATCGACGTACAAGTGACTTGCGGGTCCGCCACAGCTTGTCGGTGAATTCGTCGATCCAAGCGGTCTGACGTCACTCTGGCTGCACCTGCACCCCTCAATGTGGCTACATTTCCTCTTTCCAACCATCTCCGACACAGCCGATGCACAGTGCTTGCATCCATGTGGGTATCAGCTGCAATTTGACGTATGGACCAACCTCCCCTTCTCAGTCCGATCACCATACCCCTTGTAAAGTCGTCTATATGCTGGAAGTGTCTTCGTTGAGGACGGCATGGCATTTGCTCCTATCACACGTATCCTTCGAGACAAAAACCAAATTTCTCCGATAATTAGTCTGGCAGAAAAACAAACATGAACATAGCCCACTTTTCAACTTCATTCTCTTATATCTTACTTCACGTGCGTCGGAGAGCTGCGCATTTCATATCATTTGCATAACTCAGTGACGTGCGTCTACGGTAAAATTTGCATGAATTTCTGACCACTCCTTCTTGGTGTTGCATTTTCAATGTCGAGCAGTGTATTTTTAAAAGTGCATTTTGAAAATGAAAAAAAGAAGCAATGTAATTGACTTACTTAATGGAAAAAAAAATGACGGAAAGAAACAATACGCACTAACCAATTCTCTGAACAGTTAATACAGTTCAAGTGTAAAAATGTTTTATTGAAATGTTAATCAGCTGTTAAATAGCAGTTGGAGATATGGGCAAAATATTTCTGCAATTATGTGTAATAAGAATTGTGCTTCATGTTTAATTTAATAGAAAAAATATCATAAAAACAGTGAAAATGATAAGCGTACATAAAATTAGAAGCTATTCCGATATGCTTTTACCATTATATTTTGCATTTAGTAATGATTATTTTAATTAATGTTCAAGAGGTTTAACATTTTATTAATATTTCCTTTTAGTTACATCATGTCTATCAAAATATAAGGGACACAAAGTTATTGCACTATACGTAAGTTTTCATTGATGTTTATACTTCTTTTTAAAACATCTTTCTACTTCGAAAGGACACAAGACTTTTTTTTTTTAGATCTTAAGTTAAGAAATCTAGTAAAGATATTGAGTCATATTCATCTATTCACGATAAAGTTGTCCATATTCGGCTAACTAGCTTAAATTTGAAAATATATGTAGCATAAAGTGAAAATCTGATAGTAGCATATTTCATGATCAGGAATAATTGAAAGCAGACTCGGCCCGTATTTATAAAAATTAACTTTCGTATTTCTGGATTTGTAAAAATGTGAAGATATAAAGGAATAGTGTGTGTTCCTTTTCTGTAACCACATAATTTGGCGAGAAAATTTGTTAGGCAATGATACAAAGAGTTTGCTTGATGACCGATTTGGCAGTAGTTATGCTCAGAGTGTGACACCCGTTTCAAGTCACTAATATCACATAACACAATGTCAGGGTTTTAATAAAAGGCACATCTACATTGTCAGCACTTATTACTATACAACTTAATTGACAAAACTATCAAAGATATGTTTTTAAGAATTACAGATTGTAATTTTTTGACTTCAACCAGAACGACGTTCTGATTAGAATATCTTTTTAAAAATATATTATATTTTTCTCATTTATTATTGTAATTACTATTATTTGAATAAAATAACTGGATGTTATTCAAAACGTTTTTTTTTCTTTTTATTTATTTATTTATTTATTTGTTGCTTTTAAAAGAGCATTTTAACTCACGAAACACATTTTGAGTGACTATGCAGACCGACATGCAGGTCCGTTAAAAATGAAAGTCAGGAAGTAGTTTAATCCCCGTAGGTTTTTATATTAATGTATTGGCCTCCCAGTGGGAGTGATTTTTGTTGTTTGCTTTGGTGTGACTAACAAGAATAAACCCTTGGCGCCCCTCCTTGAAAGATTCGAAATGACAGGCTCGCCGACGAGATCGAACACGAAGTGTCCTCATGTGCTGCTGCATCTTCAAATGGGCTACGAAACAATAGGAACTCTTAGAAAGAAGAATTATATTTCTTAAACATCTATCTCCTTTCCGGTACTCTAATTTGAAACCCAAGGCCGAGTTTTGACATGATCTGCAATCCATATATGAGCCAACGATAAACAAGACGTCTAGTTTAAACACTTCTTACAACCAGTTTATTATTACCAAATACGAGTATAAATTACAAAAGTGTGTTGCCTGTGTTGAATTATTTGTTAATGGAAACCCTGTTCTAGTAACCTTGCACGTTAGCGAGGAGATAAAGTAAACAATACTACATTCCATTTTCAGCTATCCCGTTATTTTAGGTATTCAAAAATGCGAAACAAATTATGTAAAGTAAGAGTTGTTCAATTTTAATGCAGCAAAATAGGACAGTTAAACCCTTCGAGCGGTCACCTCTCCGTTTCGTGAAAATGTAACCGTTCAGAGGGTGTTGTCGCTCTTAAGAGAATTGATTATTGAATTTGAACTTTTCTACTATTGATGTAATTTAACACGAAAAAGCGATATTTTTTTTAGAAAATAAAGAAATTGTTTTATTAAAATATTTCCACTTTGAAGAGAAAATATTGTAATTTGTGTTTGTTTCACAGAAACCAATTTTTTTTTAAATTTATTTCTTCTTTCAACTGCTATAAGTGCGAAGATAAAATTAAAAAAAAAATCGTAATTGCCGTCTTAAAATTAAAACGAACTTTACTGGTCAGAAAGCATTTTAAATTTGATTTTTTTAAATTCTTTCAAATAGGATAGGGTAGATACGGAAAAGGAAAGATATTCCTTACTAGTAAAATTTGCTAGTCGCAAAAGCGGAATAAAGAGTGAAAATTTAAGGCAGGGATTCAAGTGAAACAGCACTGCGATCGCTTCAAATTGCAATCGCTACTGGAAGTGAATTACATTATCATCAACTTAACTTGGCACTGACGTCACTACGAGCGGAGCCAATATGAGCTCCACAAGCAGTCAACGATCTCCTCTTATTCGCCAAGTAGGCTGTGACGTTTTGTCTAGCTCGTTTTTCATAGGCAAACGTCACGCAAACGTTACGCTGACGTCACGATGTTTTTATCAAGAAACGTTCTAATGTAATTCATTTCCAGTAACGATTGCAGTTTGCGATCGGGACATTCCAAGTCAAATCATCCAGCCAAAACGAGATTTTGCACCATGGGTCTTCAGATTTTTATGAAACTTGATGAGACTGTTCTACCCATGGATATAAGAATATTTGGAGATTTTTAGATTAATATATCAATTACTTTCGGAATGGCAACACCTCAAAGTTTTGTCAAAAATTTGTCGCTTAACAAAATTTGCAGATCCAGCAGACGGACATACATCTACAATTTTTACCATAAAACAGTTATTTTTTTTGCTAGAGGGGTAATTTTTTTTGCATTTTGTTCAGAAATGTACTGTTAATTGGATTATGCAGTTAGATTTAAGATTTAAAGTAATTAAATTACCTCTAAAAATCAGTAATCAGCAAAGTTGAAGATAATTTTAAGCACTGACATGGGCTCAGAAACCACCCAATAACATTTTTAGCGTTCCAAAACCACCAAAACCCATTATATTACCGAAAACTAGATTAAAAATGAGAGAAAGTGATGCAATAAAATTGGTGGGGTTTTGAGTTTTACTTAGGTTAGAGATGATTAAAATTGCGTATTTAAAAAGTAACGAAATCAGTAAGAAGTTGTCTTCCACTGACCCAAAATAATACAACAACACATAGAAGCTGTTTTATAGCACTTTAAGAACATGAATAATGAATATACTGATAAGTAAAAATATTAATTTTAACATAAATATTATTCGACTACTATTTACAATGACTTCTGAAAATGGGAACTTACAACTTTGATGAGTGTTCTGTAGCTCCAGTTCAAATCCAAAGAAAAACTTCTGACGTCTAGGTGGAAGTGTACATTAGTATAATTATGGGCAGAAAGCTTCCCCTTACAAATTTTAATAAGCTATAAATAGTTATATATTTTAAAATGACGTTTGATAGTTTTAACCAATATATTTTTTTTTTTATAAGTAACTATACGTTCATAAAACAGCTCCACAAATTTCAAAACGATGTTTGGTGGCCAATTGCACTTAGAAGAACATAATTTGTCCCTGTTGGAAGGATATATTTCTTTTGCCTTGACAGTCAGTCCTTTTGCCATCTTTGTTACTAATTTGAGACAAACGGGTTTCCGAGTGGAGACTGAAGAACTATAATTCAAATCAATGATATTAACTAAATGTCCGAATTTATTATTTGCAGATGGAAATTTGTTGCTATGCTGACTTCTAGAATTTTAACAACTCTTTTTAAAAATATTCCACCTTTCATTAATATTTTCCATTAATTCTGATCCGATTTTATAAAAATTACTCATATGTGATGTTTCTTCTGGAACTTCAATTAGGCACAAAATACGCTGAAGGGGAACAAGACGTTCATCTTGTCGTTCAGGCCAATAGAAAGTTTCAGAAGGTCCATGTGGGTGCATAAAAATAACTGATGTCGTTTTCTCCTTCATTAATTTGTTCACAAACCCAATCCACCAGTTCTCCTCATAAACGCAAGCGACATAATTATTTAGGTCTGGTTTTAAGATCTCCAACATAGATGAACATGCTGCTCCTCTAACGAAATCCCATCTAATGCATGTTTCGAAATCTAGACTTGTTTGTTTGGCTGTGATTTCATTAGTTGACAAGGGACAGAAGAAATGAAAACTTTTTTTTCCTAAATTTTTTTTACCCGTTGAAAAACGTTCTTCTAGTTTATTTTAATGTTTGCGAATTTCCTTTTTGTCAAAAAAAAAAAAAAAAAAAGAAAAATCTTAGAAAAAAGACTGCAACAAAACACGTACATTTGGTGGGCATTTGTAATTTGAGTGGATTGATAAACATTTTGAAGATTTTTTTTTGTAACAGTTCTCTTGAGAGTTCCGCCAATGCCATCACAAACAGTCTTCCTATGACTTGTTCCATGGAAAGACCAACAAGCATCTATCTCAAAATCGGATTTATGTTGACATAAGTTCATCATACTTTTGAAATTTTTGTACTGGGCACTGCACCCATCAGTAAAGTTTCTTTGAGGGATCCATCAGAGGTCATACTGTAGATTACAGTATGACCTCTGATCCCTCAAAGTAACTCCGTTATGCTTTATATCAGATGACCTAAATCATTATGTTACATTTGTCTACTCTGTTCAACAGAGAACGACAGAGTATATTAAAGTTCAATTTCCTAACATAAAGAAAGTGGAGTACTTTACTGATGGGATTTCATTAGATGGGATTTCGTTAGAGGAGCATCATGTTCATCTATGTTGGAGATCTTAAAACCAGATCTAAATAATTATGTCGCTTGCGTTTATGAGGAGAACTGGTGGATTGGGTTTGTGAACAAAATTAATGAAGGAGAAAACGACATCAGTTATTTTTATGCACCCACATGGACCTTCTAAAACTTTCTATTGGCCTGAACGACAAGATGAACGTCTTGTTCCCCTTCAGCATATTTTGTGCCTGATTGAAGTTCCAGAAGAAACATCACATATGAGTAATTTTTATAAAATCGGATCAGAATTAATGGAAAATATTAATGAAAGGTGGAATACTTTTAAAAATAGTTGTTAAAATTTTAGAAGTCAGCATAGCAACGTAATTTTTATCTGCAAATAAGTGATTTGGACAATTAGTTAATATCATTGATTTGAATTATTGTTCTTCAGTCTCCACTCGAAACCCCGTTTCTTTCAAATTAGTAACAAAGATGGCAAAAGACTGACTGTCAAGGCAAACCAAATAAATCATTCCAACAGGAACAAATGATGTTCTTCTAAGTGCAATTGGCCATCAAACATCGTTTTGAAATTTGTGGAGCTGTTTTATGAACGTATAGTTACTTATATAAAAAAAACAATTATTGGTTAAAACTATCAAACGTAATTTTAAAATATATAACTACTTATAGCTTATTAAAATCTGTAAGAGGAAGCTTTCTGCCCATAATTATACTAATGTACACTTCCACCTAGATGTCAGAAGTTTTCCTTTGGATTTGAACTGGAGCTACAGAACACCCATCAAAGTTGTAAGTTCCCATTTTCAGAAGTCATTGTAAATAGTAGTCGAATAATATTTATGTTAAAATTAATATTTTTACCTATCAGTATATTCATTATTCATGTTCTTAAAGTGCTATAAAACAGCTTCTATGTGTTATTGTATTATTTTGGGTCAGTAGAAGACAACTTCTTACTGATTTCGTTACTTTTTAAATACATAATTTTAATCATCTCTAACCTAAGTAAAACTCAAAACCCCACCAATTTTATTGCATCCCTTTCTCTCATTTTTAATCTAGTTTTTGGTAATATAATGGGTTTTGGTGGTTTTGGAACGCTAAAAATGTTATTGGGTGGTTTCTGAACCCATGTCAGTGCTTAAAATTATCTTCAATTTTGCTGATTACTGATTTTTAGAGGTAATTTAATTACTTTAAACCTTAAATCTAACTACATGATCCAATTAACAGTACATTTCTGAACAAAATGCAAAAAGAATTACCCCTCTAGCATAAAAAATAACTGTTTTACAGTAAAAATTGTAGATGTATGTCCGTCTGCTGGATCTGCAAATTTTGTTAAGCGACAAATTTTTGACAAAACTTTGAGGGGTTGCCATTCCGAAAGTAATTGATATATTAATCTAAAAATCTACACATATTCTTATATCCATGGGTAGAACAGTCTCACCAAGTTTCATAAAAATCTGAAGACCCATGGTGCACACCCCTGGATGATTTGACGTGGAATGACCCGATCGCCTGTTTTACTTGAATCCCTGCCTAAAATATTTTTAAAGTCCTTATACTAAAATCAATTACAAGTATTTTAATTGTTAACAAACAGAAATTGGCAACAGATAAATATTTAAAATCATTGAGTTTTCTTTTCTTGTCGACCAGCAATCACATCGGTTTCCAATCGCGTAAATAAAGGCTTAGCCTTATTTTCTAAAGGAAAAACACTATAATTAAATTCTATTTTAATTTTCAAGTATGTTTTAACTTCAAAAATTGTGAAAACGTTAAACAACTTTTCAAGTAGTATCTTCCACAACTAATGTCATCCGAAGACGCGACCTTGCTGATTACACTCTCGATCAACCCTCCTTTAAAAAAAAATCAAAAGCGGAAAAATATCTTAACATGTTTCAAAGGGTTTCATGTTTAGTTTTGGTTGCTCCTTATGTTCAATAGGTTTTCCTGTATAGCTTAACCTGACGCAGACACTTGATTTGGAATTTTTACACAAATTATTATTAACAAGTACACTGCTCGACATTGAAAATGCAACACCAAGAAGAAGTGGTCAGAAATTCATGCAAATGTTACCGTAGACGCACGTCACTGAGTTATGCAAATGATATGAAATGCGCAGCTCACCGACGCACATGAAGTAAGATATAAGAGAATGAAGTTGAAAAGTGGGCTATGTTCATGCTGGTTTTTCTGCCAGACTAATTATCGGAGAAATTTGGTTTTTGTCTCGAAGGATACGTGTGATAGAAGGAAATGCCACGCCGTCCTCAACGAAGACACTTCCAGCATATAGACGACTTTACAAGGGGTATGGTGATCGGACAGAGAAGGGAGGTTGGTCCATACGTCAAATTGCAGTTGATACCCACATGGATGCAAGCACTGTGCATCGGCTGTGTCGGAGATGGTTGGAAAGAGGAAATGTAGCCACATTGAGGGGTGCAGGTGCAGCCAAAGGGACGTCAGACCGCTTCGATCGACGGATTCACCGACAAGCTGTGGCGGACCCGAAAGTCACTTGTACGTGGATTCTGCAGCACGTGCAAGGTACCCTGGATGTTCCTGTGTCGACCAGAACCATTTCCCGTCGACTTGTTGTACGTGGCCTGCAATCACGGCGCCCGCTAAGAAGACTGCCATTGACCTCACAGCACAGACTCCACCGTTTGGAATGGTGCCGGACCAGAGCAACGTGGATGGCAGAATGGCAAACCGTAGTGTTCTCAGATGAATCCCGCTTCTGTTTGTCCAGCGATAGTCATCGCATTCGTGTGTGGCGTCGACGTGGAGAGAGATCGAATCCGGCAGTTACTGTGGAACGCCCCACAAAGCGACAACGTGGCATAATGGATGGGGCGCTATTGCATACAATTCCGTATCACCTCTAGTTCGTATTCGGGGCACTATGACGGCCCAACGATATGTAGATAATGTACTGCGGCCGGTGGCAATCCCCTACCTTCAGGGTCTGCCAAATGCAATTTTTCAACAGGATAACGCCCGGCCTCACAGTGCTCGAATCAGCCAACATGCTCTACGAGGTATACAGATGCTTTCCTGGCCACCATACTCTCCCGACTTGTCACCAATCGAACATGTGTGGGACGTGATTGGACGCCGTTTGCAGAACCTGCCACTGCCTCGTTCAGAGGACGAACTGTGGCAAATGGTTGAAAGGGAATGGAGTGCCATCCCTCAGGACACCATCCGCAGGCTTATTGACTCCATGCCTAGACGTGTTTCTTCGTGCATCACTGTCCGCGGTGGTCCTACTTCTTACTGAGCCGACGCCGTCCTCGCTCTAAAGTTTGCTTTTTTATTTTGAAATAAATATCACTTATTGTTCCATGCTGTTTCTGTTTTCTCACCAAATTTCATCAATTTCTGACCACTCCTTCTTGGTGTTGCATTTTCAATGTCGAGCAGTGTATTTAAAGAGAGGAGTCCCACCTAACCCGCAGTTTTTTCCACATATGGAATAAGTGGGTCCTCTCATTATAATGGAGATGTAAAAATTAAAAGCGATTCTCAGGAAGAAATTTCTGGGATGAAATAAAAGATAATTACACAGATGACTTAGATGGAATTGATCACTACAAAAAGTGCGAAAGCTGGTAACTTTGAAACTTGTATGAAAGAAAACCATAAAGTATTATGAAGCCCTAATCTTCGAAAAGGATACCAGTGGAAAAAAAATGCTGCTAAATTTTCTATGAAGAATAGAAATATTTACACTTTTTATTAGTTCGATGCAGATGGTGTTAGAATTATTGCTGAAGATAGAATGATAAGGATTTTCCCTTAGCGAACTTTAAATAGACGTTGGCATTACGTGTTTTATTTTTTTCTCAACTTATATTACTTCCTTTTACGCAGTAAAAGAAGTGTTGTGATCGCGAAAAAAAATTCACTCAAATTTGGGTCTAAATTTTGATTTTGCGAACCCCCGAATGAATGCTGAGTCGTTTTTTCGACATGTCAGCACGTGCATATGTACAGTACAGTCATAGAAAAAAAAACGAAACACTCGCTGGTATTCGAAGACTATTAACACCAGAGACACGTGTAATATGTTATTTTTTCAGGAATAATGTGCTCTATAAATTTCTATTGATAAATTGTTGTTAAGGGGTCGTCTTCATATAAAAATCGGCATCAACTTTAAAATTTTCTATGCAAACCTCCATTTCTTATCGCATATTTGTCATCAGCAACATCATTTAACTTTGTATACCAAATCGTTTTAAATTTGCTCCAGCGGTTGCTTTACAATTGAACTGTGAAAAAACCGTCCCGTTATGTTAAAAATATTTTTGATACTTGGGCATATAATACTTAAACCACGATGCGTACGGAAAAATTTGTTTTTTTATATCAAAGTATGAACCAACCCAACAATAAAAACGTCATTGACTTCCTCTCCGATAAAATTTTGAATTTTTTATGAATTATGAAATTCATATTTGAAAAAATGATGATCTGGAACCATATAATATTTTGATGGAGAAACAATCTAGAAGGGGTTTCAAAGGAGAATCCAAAATAGGAGCTCAACATATCCAGTAGTTTTTGAGATATGCTAAAAGAACCATTTTTCGGGACCATATACAACTGTGCAAACTAAAACAACAGCAGGGAATTTTTATGTTAAAAAAGAGGAATATGCTTATCCACCAGGTGCAGAATATGCTTAGCGTTTTTATATAGTATCCAGTTTTAAACACTTATAATATGTTTAAAGCAAAACTGTTAATAAAACTGCTGAGTATATTTTAAAGCTGGTAGACAATCCAATTTTTTGTCCATTAGTGAGAAGTCTGCTTTTATGCAACATATAGCGTTTCAGAAAACTTTTTACGTGGACACTTAATTTTCATAGAAAACTGTGGTGTCTCGGAAGGGTATTTGGAATGATTTGATGATTAGACGTTTTTTTTAAATTCTGAGCCACGGTTTTAACATTATTGCCAATCCTAATACAGTAGTTTATATAAATACAAGAGGTTACTTTTAAATTGTAACCTATATCCAGAAGGTGTGTGCTGCATGGGTTAGTGCGTAGCTAAAAGTAAGCATCTACCTTTGTTTAATCAAAAAGATAGAATGTTGCGTTTTTTCCTTGAACTCTACATAGTAGGGTTTTCTCTTCAAAATTTCAAAAAATAATATAACTTTAACAAAACCCGAGAATTTTTAATTGATTACGAAAAGCAAACGTAAAAATTGCGAGTAGCTTTTGGTAATTTAATCGAAAAAATATGATTTGCCTACTCTTTGTAAATTTCGACCTTGAAAGTAGTATTTTACATGTGGTGGTCCCTAAATGTTTGGTCGGTCATAACTTTTGTTCTACTGGTCCTAAAGTAATGCCGCTTGGTACCCAGCGTACTTTTGGCCCTCCGCACCTAATTATGTAATCGAATGCAGGGGTTTCCATTCGAAAACTCAGATTTCGAGTTAATTTCATTTTGTATATAGCCCCTTATCAAAACTTTACTCACATAGTTTTAAAGAACACTTAAATCCATGTCAGAAGACACCTTTCTTTTGTTCTTAGCAAGGTTTGCAGCCGAATAATTCAGAATGTTTCGTTTTTTTTTTCTATGACTGTACCTACCAACATAAAACCAGCCGAAAAATACTTTTCAACCACCCCCGAGTTAATTACAACAAGTTTTCTCGTGACGTCTGTATGTACAGTCATTGAAAAAAAAACCGAAACACTCGCTCGTATTCAAAGACTATTAACACTAGAGACATATGTAATATGTTTTTTATTCTGGATTAATGTACACTACAAATTTCTGTTAGTAAATTATTGTTAAGGGGTCGTCCTCACATAAAAATCGGCATCAGCTTTAAAATTTTCTGTAAAAACTCCACTTTTTTATCGCATATTTGTAATCAGCAACATCATTTAACTTTGAAAACAAAATCATTCTAAATTTGCTCCAGCTGTTGCTTCGCAATTGAACTGAGAAAAAACCGACCCGTAATGTTAAAATATTTTTGATACTTGTGCATATAATACCTAAACCACGTTATGTACGGCAAAGATTTATGTCAAAGTATGAACCAACCCAACAATAAAACCGCCATTGATTTCCTCTCAGATAAATTTTGAATTTTTTTATGAATTATAAAAGAAAAAAAATAAAAAATGATGATCTGGAACCATTTAATATTTTGATGGAGAAACAATCTAGAAGGGGTTTCAAAGGAGAATCCAAAATAAGAGCTCAACATATCCATTAGTTTTCAAGATTTGCTAAAAGAACCATTTTTCGGGACCATATACAACTGTGCAAACTGAAACAACAGCAGGGAATTTGTATGTTAAAAAAGAGAAATATACTTATCCACCAGGTGCAGAATATGCTCAGCGTTTTTATATTGTATTCAGTTTTCAACAGTTATTATACGTTGAAAGCGAAGCTGTTAATAAAACTACTGAGTATATTTTTCAACTGGTAGACAACCCAATTTTTGTCCAATAGTGAGAAGTCTGCTTTCATGCAACGTATAGTAATTCAGAAATTTGTTTACGTAGATACTTGATTTTCATAGAAAACTGGTATCTCGAAAGGCTATTCGGAATAATTTGTGACGATTAGACGTTTTTTTTTTATTTCTGAGCCACGGTTTTAACATTGTTGCCAATTGTAATACAGTCGTTTATATAAATACAAAGACTTTTAAAACGTAACCTTGCTCCAGAAGGTATGTGCTGCCTGAGTTAGTGGGTAGCTAAAATCATGCATCTATCTTTGTTAAAACAAAAAGATAGAATGTTGCATTTTTCCCTTGAACTCTAACAGCAGGGTTTTCTCGACTAAGTTTCAAAAAATATTATAACTTTAACAAATCCCGAAAACTTTAACAAAGAACAAAAAGCAAGCGTATTATATCGATTAGTTTTAGTTAATTTCTTCGAAAAATATGATTTGTCTACTTTTGTAAACTTTGACCTTGAAAGTAGCATTTTACATATGGTGGTGGTCCCTAAATCTTTGGTCGGTCATAAGTTTTGTTCTACTGGTCCTAAAGTGATGCCGCTTGGTACCCAGCTTACTTTTGGCCCTCCGCGCCTAATTATGTAACCAAATGTAGGGGTTCCCATTTGAAAATTCAATCTTTTAGTTCATTTCATTTTGTATATAGCCCCTTATCAAAACTTTACTCGCATAGTTTTAAAGAATACATAAATCCATGTCAGAAGACAACCTTTCCTTTGTTGTTAGCAAGTATAGCTGCCGAATAATTCAGTGTTTCTTTTTTTTTTTTTTTCTATGACTGTTCGTATGAATGTGCGTATATACACTGCTCGACATTGAAAATGCAACACCAAGAAGGAGTGGTCAGAAATTGATGAAATTTGCTAAGAAGACAGAGACAGCATGGAGCAATAAGTGATATTTATTTCAAAATAAATAAGCAAAATTTAGAGCGAGGACGGCGTCGGCTCAGTAAGAAGTAGGACCACCGCGGACAGCGATGCACGCAGAAACACGTCTAGGCATGGAGTCAATTATTTCGAAAATTAGTCATTGTAAAACATTTTTTTGCATTGTTTCGTGACAAACTAGGAGTGTAAATGTTTGCATTGCTACTTTGCTCACTCCAAGCACTATTTTAACACTTAAGGCATGTACTAAGAAATTTAAACGTAAAAGGAAGTAGTGTGGAGTCATACCAAATTTTTTTTTCTATTTTACCAAAATTGATCTTAATCGACTCTGTTATGTTTATTCAAAGCCAATTCATATGTGAAAGCAAAATGTATGCCCAAATGATCTTATTTAGTTTCAAAGATACACTTGTTTTGTCGCTTTCCTTACCCTATGTCCATGGTGGGAAGAAGTTGCTGTTGCAGTTTGTTGGAATCCAGACAGAAGTCTTCGTAGAGGTGGCTGTCAGACTTTGCCCCCCATTTCACATTTTCGAACACATCTTAAGTCATATTGGGTTGACTAAGAGGGAACTTTTCTCATCAAATTTCTAAATGACTTTAGACTTTTTAAATGTTTTTAATATTGCATAATTTTAGGACTTAGTGTGTGTATATTTCTAGTATTTGTAATTTACATTTCTGCATGTTTTTAATGTATTTGTGTTTTACCTTCTTTACTGATCCCTGTCCATGTATTGTGTCGTGTACACTCGGAGTTATAATTTAAAAAAAATTGTTTTGTATTTCATTTTATAATTTTCTGTCATACAGATTTGAATGTACGCTAATATCTCATTAATGGATGCACTTATTAAAAATTTTTAATACTGAAAATGTTACGTACTTTATCAAATACCCTTCCCCCCAACCACAAACATCCCTTTTTGATAAGTTCAACTTTAAATACAAATAAATGGCGGGGGACCCACATACCTTTTCCTACGGGGTAAGTGGTTTACCCACGTCATTTTGTAAAGAATATAATCGTTAAAAATTTAAAGCATTGTTTTGGGAATTAATTCTGGACTTGTTTTTACATTTTTTGTGCCCAAGATCAAATTAGGCAATAAATACAAAATTTTTGTTTAAAAACTTTTTGAACGGCTTCAAAAGCGAGCCGTCCTTAAAAGGGGTCCCATTTGCCAGAATCCTCTTAATTTCTATCTCATATTTCTATGATCCTTGGCTTCTAGGGAAGATGAAAATGGAACTTTGAATTGCGTGGTGGAGCTGCAACTTAGTGTAAAGCTGGACAAAGAACGAGTCAACCAAATTACATCTCCCTCTGTCTGTGTGAGTCTCGATGAGACGTACTGCTGGGTTAAACCTTACCTCGTTGTGAAGAAAGTCGCAGACGGAAGTAAGTGTAATTTGAAAAAATCGAAGAATTTCCAATTTGAAGAAAATACAATTTCCTGTTGCTGTCAGTCAGCAATACTGTAAACAATTTATAATCACTTTTATTTTGCCACAGTTTTTGTTTCAGGGTTTTTTTTTCAAACTGTGTGACAGGAAAAAGTTAAAAAAATTTTTTCTACAAGTGTTATTCATCATACAGTCGTAAAAAAAAGACGAAACACTCGCTCATATTCTATGACTATTTACACTAAAGGCATGTGTGATGAGTTATTTTTTCAGCAATAACACACAGCTTCACACAATTTCTGCTTGTATATTGTGGTTAAGGGGTTATCTTCATATTAAAAATGGCATCAACTTTTGAATTTTCTAAAGAAATTATACCTTTTTTATCATATGTTTCCAATCATAATCATCAGTTAACTTTGTGTAATAAATCGTTTTGAATTTGATCCAGCAGTTGCTTTAGAGTTAAACTGAGAAAAAGCATCCCGTAATGTTAAAAAAGATTTTTTATACTTGTCCATATAATACCTAAACCATGCAAAGAAAATTACAACTTATACGTTGTAATTTTCTTTGCATCTATAGCACAAAAGTATTTGTAAACTTTACCTAAACCATGTTGGATACAACATAGATGCAATATACCGCCAACTCGGCCATTTTGATCCATGGACTGCAGTTTCGCGCTTATTGTTCGCTCATCAGTATGGAAAACGAAAGTAGCCGAGTTGAAGGCAAAAATTTTCTTATACAGGAAAGAGAGCGAAAAAAAACTGGCAGCTAATATGAAATTAGAATACCAGCGACGGTACAACTCGAAAATTTTAACGCAGAGCTCGGGTATAAAGCAGTGAGTAATCGCCCCTAAGCATAAGCGCAAAAATCACCTCACCCTCCCCCTGGGGCGATTGCCGCCAAAATTTAATGGATGTTTGCTTCAATATTGAGTTAGCGTTATTCCAAATTTCATTCAAATCTCAGAATATTTCTCGAGATACAGTAGGTGCAATGACAAAATAAGCACCTTTGATTGCTCCACCCCCTTTGAGATTTTGACAGACAAATTGAATCAGCACCTGTACTCTATAGGGTCTACCTATGGACCAATTTTCGTTTGATTCCGCCGGTTACTTCCTGAGATACAGCAATCACCCCTGCGCAGAACGCGTGCGATTGCTCCGCCCCCTTCAAGATATTGACACGCAAATTGAATCAGCACCTGTACTCAGTAGGGTCTACCTATGGACCAATTTTCGTTTGATTCTGCCGGTCACTTCCTGAGATATTGCAATCACACACGCGCAGAACACGTGCGATTGCTCCCCCCCCCCTTGGCGGAATTCGCTAAACAAAGTCAGGTGCACCAGTTCACATGGTGGTACAGTCATAGGAAAAAAAAAACGAATCACTCTGAATTATTCGGCTGCTATACTTGCCAAGAACAAAAGAAAGGTGTCTTCTGACATGGATTAAAGTCTTCTTTAAAACTATATGAGTAAAATTTTGATAAGGGGCTATATACAAAGTGAAATGAACTCAAAGTTTGAATTTTCAAATGGGAACGCCTACATTTGGTTACATAATTAGGTACGGAGGGCAAAAAGTACGCTAGGTACCAAGCGGCATCACTGTAGGACCAGTAGAACAAAAGTTATGACCGACCAAAGATTTAGGGACCACCACCACATTTAAAAAGCTACTTTCAAGGTCGAAATTTACAAAGAATAGACAAATCACATTTTTTCGATTAAATTACCTAAAACTATTCGCAATAATACGTTTGCTTTTCGTAATTAATTAAAAATTCTCGAGTTTTGTTAAAGTTATAATATTTTTTTGAAATTTGGAAGAGAAAACCCTACTGTATAGAGTTCAAGGGAAAAACGCAACATTCTATCTTTTTGATTAAACAAAGATGGATGCATACTCTTAGCTACGCACTAACCGTTGCAGCACACACATTTCGGAGAGAGGTTACAACTTAAAAGTAACCTCTTGTATTTATATAAACTACTGTATTAGGATTGACAAAAATGTTAAAACCGTGGCTCAGAATTTAAAAAAACATCTAATCGTCACAAATTATTCCAAATAACCTTCCGAGACACCACAGTTTTCCATGAAAATCAAGTGTCCAGGTAAAAAGCTTTCTAAATTGCTACATGTTGCATGAATACAGACTTCTGACTAATGGACAAAAAAATTGGATTGTCTACCAGTTTTAAAATATACTCCGCAGTTTTATTAGCGTTTTGCTTTCAACATATTATAATTGATGAAAACTAAATACTATATAAAAACGCTGAGCATGTTCTGCAACTGGTGGATAAGCATATTCCTCTTTCTTTGCATAGAGATTCCCTGTTATTGTTTCAGTTTGCACAGTTGTATATGGTCCCTAAAAATGGTTCTTTTAGCATATCTCAAAAACTACTGGATATTTTGAGCTCCCAGTTTGGATTCTCCTTTGAAACCCCTTCTAGATTGTTTCTCTATCAAAATATTATATGGTTCCAGATCATCATTTTTTCAAATATTAATTTCAAAATTTATAAAAAATTCAAAATTTTATCTGAGAGGAAGTCAATGACGTTTTTATTGTTGGGTTGGTTCATACTTTGATATAAAAAAACAAACTTTGCTGTACCTATCGTGGTTTAGGTATTATATGCCCAAGTATTAAAAATATTTTTAACATTACGGGACGGTTTTTTTCTCAGTTCAATTGTGAAGCAACAGCTGGAGCAAATTTAAAACGATTTGGTATACAAAGTTAAATGATGTTGCTGATCACAAATATGAGATAAAAAAGGGGGGTTTTCCTAGAAAATTTTTAAGTTGATGCCGATTTTTATATGAAGACGACCCCTTAACAACAATTTACCAATAGAAATTTATAGAGCACATCATTCCTGAAAAATAACATATTACACGTGTCTCTAGTGTTAATAGTCTTCGAATACGAGCGAGTGTTTCGTTTTTTTTTTCTATGACTGTACATATGTGCAAAATTTTTTGTTCGATTTCATGCAGTAGTTTTTGCTCTAGCGCGACCACAAAAACTGGTCACACACATACAGATTCACACACAGACAGACAGACAGACACACAGACAAACATTTTCCAAAAATGGTCGAAATGGACTCAGCGCACCTCAAAACGTGCAAATCCGTCAAAATTCGACATTCGAAAATTTTCACGAAATCAATACTTTCTTCTACATATTAGATAAAGAAGAAAGTAAAAATGATGCAAACACGTGAAATCCGAACAGGTTATCCCTCGCCAGGAAATAACATGTGACGATTTTTTTTTTTTTTTTTTTCAAGTATAGGACAAGCTTTTGACATTAATTCCAATCCTAAGACAGTAGTTTTTTTACACCAAGACATAACTCCGCTCGAAAAAATATGTTTTGGCTGAGTTTGTGCGTGAAGGAAAATATGCAATCGTCTTTGTTTTAATAAAAATGATAGAATGTTGCATTTTTTTCTCCTTAAACTCTAACCGCAGGGTTCTTTTTGCAAATAAAAAAAAATAGTACTTACTTTTAAAAAACTGAAAATTTTTATTTTGTTTCTTAAAGCTGATGTTTTTTGCGGGTAGTTTTAGTTAACTGTTTGAAAAAAAAGTGACTTCTTTACTCCTGCATTGATCGGTAAACTTTGACATTGAAAGTAGCAATTAATATGTGGTGGTGGGGTCTCTTTTAATCGGTTTTTGTTCATATCTTTTGTTCTACTGGTCCGCCTACTGGTTTTGTTCTGCTGGTAATGCCACTTGTATCATTGTTTTCATTTCTCTTTGTCTTTGGCCCCTTGTCAAAATTTTACTTACGTACTTGTAAAGAAAACTTTAGTCTATGTCAGATGACACATTTTGGAAGCTTGTATATAGCAATCGAATAATCAAGATTTTTTTTTTCTTTTTTACTGTACTTAATATCGCGCTCTGTTTTTAATTACTACCAGTTTTATTCAAATTTCTACTCTTATATATTATTTAATGTGTGACTGTCGTAATTTCAACAGTTACAACTGGCATACTAAAATACGCGGGCGTGAACAATAATATTACGCTTGCAGTGTTAGTGAAGCCATGGCACGCAGGTCTCTCAGTCGTGTTCTCCAAACCACTTAACAATGCACGGGATGTTAGGAAACGTTTTTTTCTCTAAATTTTGTTGTTACATATCTGTAAACTTCCCAAAGGTTTTAAAAACTACTTATGTTTGACTCTTTTAGAAACTATCATTATTGTTTGCTGCAAAAAAGATGTGGCTCTAATTTCACTGTTTTCAAAAAGTTTGCGTTAGAACTTTAAGCAACAACATAGTTATAAAGCAATTAGTTACAGCCCCTAAGCCAGAAAAATGCAATACACCGTCAACTCCCTGCAGTAATTGGATGGAAATAAGCGAGTTGGCAGTGTATTGCGTGTTTCTGCCTTATCCCTGGTTTAGGAGCGGTAACTTAACTGCTTTATTCCCGAGCTCTGCCTTAAAATTTACGAGTTGTACAGTACCAATGTGTAGTCTCTCACTAGTGTTCGAAATCCGTATTATCTACCAGTGTTTCGGCTATCTTTCCTTCTATAAGAAGATTTCTACCTCCAGCTTATTACTATTCTATTCGAGGCTGATAAATACCAACAAGCACGAAACTGCAGTCCTTGGATGTAGAGCTCCCTGAAGAGGACAGGCTGACTTATCCGACATTTTGGTTCCAAGACAGCTTTGGATTCAGCATTGGTTGAGTATTAGGCATCACATTAATATTGTCCCTAGTTGCTCAAGCGTAAAATAACTTATGATCAGATGGATAAAGCGCCACATTACGTAAATCTAGAACGATAACTTATTCCTCAATTCTAAAAACTCTTAATTGGGAAATGTTTCCTGTAATTAAGCTTATTTCCACACTACACTTGATAAACACAGTTGCTGAATTGTGCCAGTTTATGTTCTAACTTACAGCTGTCACGCGAGTTTTAATACGACATGCGAAATCCAAAAAGGTATGGTTTTGTGACAACGCTGTCAGTTAAATCGGGTGTGTAGGACAACCTGAAATCGAACTAAAATGTTTTTTTTTCTGTGACGATTTTCTAAAAAAAAAAGCTTACTTATGAAAAAAAAAAAAACTGAAAATAGAAGCATTATATATTCAAGGGAGAATACTCACGAAATAAACATTTCTTAATTATTTGAATTGATAGAGGCCTCAGAATTCCACGCGAAGCACAGACACATATCAAACGCAAAATGAGCTATTGTGAAATCTTTAGTGAAATCAGACGCTAGTTTTTGAGTCTATAAAGGCCATACATATATAGGTATATGCATTCATTTTCATATATAACTAGCTTATTACCCGGCGTTGCCCTGGTGCTCGCAAAAATTAGAATTAAATATATGTTGTAACTTCTGCATCATACTATATTTGTGCCAATGTTCCAAGTTAATTAGAAAATGAATTGTAATTTTTTTAAACTAAGTTCATGGTAAAATGAAGTAGTTGAGCTTTAAATTGATAATTTATTGTTAATCGTGTTCTTTTTTGGAAAATACTCGTATTTAGATGGGTTAAATTTTATCAATTTGTATGCTTTAAAGGCTTATCTCTATTACTTCATTTTTCAAAATTGAAAGAAAATGGCCATTTTGAAACAAAAAATTTGAGTTTTGAGCTTTTTGGATTTTTTTTTAAATTTTAGAACCCGCCCTATGTGAATTCTAGTGCATCAAGGAACTTCTGTACCAAGTTTGATGAAAATCCGACGAAAACTGGATTTGTATCAGGAACAAACATACATATATACAAATATACATACATCCATTTTGATATATAATATGATTTGTTTCTTTATTAGGAATTTTCAGGAATACGGATGCTTGCATGAGCAATGTAAAAGAAAGACTGTGTGGCTCTACAACTGACTGCACGAGCAATGCCAAGAAAAGTTTCCAGTGTGAATGTAAACCTGGTTTTGAATCTACTGGAGCATACAATCCCACAAATGATATGAACACTTTTGTTCAAAGATGCGAAGGTATGAATATATAATTTAATTTTTGATTCCGTGAGGGAGCACTATTTTTAAGAGTCCATTGATTTTTTTTCTTCTTTACTTCAGTGTCAATAAACAAAAAGGAAAAATAAATTGATACAGACACCTATTAACTTTCGCATTAACGTAACAAATGATACATGAAAGATGATGGGAGGGTAACATGAAATAAGTTTTATTTCTACAGGGTGTTTCGTTAAAATTTACAAGACCTTTATTTTATCCACCGTCCATGCTGGATGCATACTTATGTTTGACTTCATTCGAATTAGAGATGTAAAAATTTAAATTGTTATGTAATTTTTTTTTTATTTCTCGTTTTCAATCATTTCGGGAATCATTTTCGGTCTGACTTCGAGTTGATTGTTCAGTTATTGTCTATCTGCTTTTCAGATACTGACGAGTGCTTGAATCCTACGTACTGCCCTCACAGGGACAGCACAAAATGTGTCAACACCTATGGAAGTTACGAATGCCAATGCAAGGATGGATACAGATCGGATGATGACAATGATATCGAAGCAAAAGGCTGCACACGTAAGTTAATTATCTTTTAAAATAGCTATGGGTCATTCCATGTCAAGTGATCCAACGTTTTTTACCTTACATTTTTGTATTTCTTTCACATTTGGCTCATCAATTGTACCCGTTGAGGTAATCAAAAGTCTCAATTTTTGGATTTTTATCTCTATTATTTTTTCATTTATGAGACTTTGAACTTTGGAAAAACCCTCGTTTTTCCACGGATAAGGGTACATAAAAGGGACCATAACTCGGCACCAAATATAGATAGAACGATTGGGTAAATGGCATTTTAAAGTACGTTAGTTGCCGCTTAATCGGATATGCAACATGACTAATTTCATAAAAATTTTCTTTTTCAAAAAATGAAATTTAAATTTCAAATTTAAATTTCTCAAAAAACATATAATGAATTTTTTTGAAAGAATTCTCAAAAATTCTTGTGTATTTCATCTATGTTTGTACCAATTTTTAGATTGGGATCTCAATGGGATCATATTTTTTTGAATTTTTGAATAAAACTGTATAGGGAAAAAAATGATATTTTTTAGATTCTATTTATTTAAATACTAAGTTCTCTTGCTTGTGATGGTCTAAAAAGCAGTGAACAAACATGAATATGTTTAAAGTGAGCTAGCATGAGCTTATAGATTTGTCAGGTTCACCCCCTCCCCCCTTCCTCCCCCGCACAACCACTCTTTTTTAATTCAAAACTGTTCAAAATGTTTTTTAAAAAAAACTTTGATACAAAATGAATAGTAAACTTTTTTTAAAGTTGGTAAATGAGTTTCCTTATAACTAGACGAAGTATCCCCCTCCTCCACCCAAATATACCATTAACGCTGTACTATTATGACGCCTAACCTGGGGATTGAATTGACTTTTATTTTTACTCTAGGTAAGTGAGCTAGCATTAACTTGTAGATTGGTCAGCTCCTCCTCCCTTTCTTCCTGACCCAACCATTTTCCCCCCAAACTGTTTAAAATGCTAAGAAAAAGCTTCTTTGATACAAAATGAACAGTAAACTTGTTTAAAGTTGATAAATGGGCTTCCTTATAACGAGGCAAAGTACAACCCTTCCCCCACCCAAATATACCATTAACGCTATACTAATATGACGTCTCACCTGGGGATTGATTTGAGGATTATTTTCCCCCTAGGTATATATTGTTTTTCAGACGAAGTGTTTCATTTTCAATCCAAACTTCACAAAGTGTACTTCCATTCAAATCTGAATTTAAACTTATGGTTCATTTCATCCCCTCCCCCAGCATCAATCTTCAATTTTGAAGGGAGGGAATAAATGGGTCGCCCCAAGATCATGGCAAACAGCAAAATAGCACTGTTTCCCCTTGTTCTCATAATGTTTTCCCATTATTTTTACACAAAACTGAAAAGAAATTAAAGTGTCACGTTATATGTCAGTCCCCATCACTGCCTTTCCTTTCTCTTATTGGACAAAGCTCATGAGCTATTAGGAAAGAGTAACAAACAGAACAAACTGAAACACTACCAGACATCAGTAGAGACCAAGGCTTTGAAATGGGGCTAGGCGGGATGATAAAAAAAAATAAAAGTTTGGAGTGGAAAGGTAGGGTAAGGAGGGGGGGAGCAATCTGTAAAGAAGTTAAACAACATGTGAGGTTGTGCTCAAAAAAGCAGTGTTTGTTTAATATATATATATAGATATATCTTGCTGCATTACTTTCCTTTACAACAAAATGAAAAAAAAAACACAAACGATTAAAAAAATTGAATAACAGCTGCACACTAGATAATGTGGAAAGATAGTTATGGGGACACAGACATATGATCTGATATTTTGATTCATTTTCAGTTTTGTGCGAAAAGAATAGAAAAAACGATGAGAACAAGGCGAAACAGTGCTATTTTGCTGTTTGCTATGATATTGGGGCGACCCATTTATTTCCTCCCTTCAAAATTGAAGATTGGTGCTGGAGTAGAAGATGAAATGAATCATAAAGTTAAGTTTCAGATATTGAATGGAAGTACACTTTGAAGTTCGGATCGAAAAGAAACACTTCGTCTGAAAAACAATATATATACCTAGGGTGAAAATAATCCTCAACTCAATCCCCAGGTTAGACGTCATATTACTATAGTGTGAATGGTATATTTGGGTGGGGATGGGGATACTTCGTCTAGTTATAAGGAAACCCATTTCCCCACTTTAAATAAGTTTACTATTCATTTTGTATCAAAGAGTTTTTGTTTTTTTAAACATTTTGAACAGTTTCGAATTAAAAAAGAGTGGTTGTGCGGGGAAGAAAGGGGTAGGGGCGTGAACCTGACAAATCTATAAGCTCATGCCAGCTCACTTTAAACATATTCATGTTTGTTTACTACTTTTTAGACCATCACGAGCAAGAGAACTTAGTATTTAAATAAATAGAATCTAAAAAATATCATTTTTTTCCTATACAGTTTTATTCAAAAATTCAAAAAAATATGATCCCATTGAGATCCCAATCTAAAAATTTGTACAAACATAGATGAAATACACAAGAATTTTTGAGAATTTTTTCAAAAAAATTCATTATATGTTTTTTGAGAAATTTAAATTTGAAATTTAAATTTTATTTTTTGAAAAAGAAAATTTTTATCAAATGAGTCATGTTGCATATCCGATTAAGCGGCAACTAACGTACTTTAAAATGCCTTTAACCAAATCGTTCTACCTATATTTGGTGCCGAGTTATGGTCCCTTTTATGTACCCTTATCCATGGAAAAACGAGGGTTTTTCCAAAGTTCAAAGTCTCATAAATGAAAAAATAACACAGGCCAACGATGAAAAAACTTTTTTAAGGAAAATACCTTATTCTTATGTTGTTTAGGTTGCTGAATCCAAATATGATGCTTAAAAAGTTGTATCACCCACCATTTATTCAGATTTTATAGTTACATTCATGAAATAAAGAAACATTTTTAGAATTTAACAGCTTTTTCATAGTTAAGATAACATGAAAAAATAGGTCTAAAGAACAAAGATGATGTTGGCAGCACTGCTGAAACACATGCTACAACATGATGGGGGATTACTGTTGGTCCCTTCACCGGGAAGTTCAGCAAGCTATTCATCGCAGGAAAAGCTACACAAGAAGCTTCAAGGAAAAAAGGGAAAGAAAATATAAAGCAATTCCAGTTGACAAGTGAACCTTGTATCATCACATAAAATTACTATTCCAAGTATTTTACTTTAAATACAAACCATTTTTACGATTCTACAGTGTTTCATTGATTTCCCTATATACTGTAAATGGGTATTAGACTATATAATAAAATACATTTTGCTTGGAAACTAAGGGTGATACATAAAAACTACAAGCAGATTTGGATTCAGCACATAAAAATCTATCAAGATCAGCTATTAAAATTAAAAAAGTTTTCAAAAAGGTTTTTTTTGTTGGCCTGTGTAATAGAGATAAAAATCCAAAAATTGAGACTTTTGATTATCTCAAGGGGTAGAATTGATGAGCCAAATGTGAAAAATGTAAGGTAAAATTTTTCTCAGATTTTGGATCACTTGACGTGGAATGACCCCTATGTGTTTGAAAATTGGAAACGAAGCATTAAAATAATCGTTGAAATCTGTACTCGCAAGCGCCTAAAAACTGTATGCCTACTGTTTTATGCACGTATAATGAATAAGTGTAACACATAAAAATAAATAATAGTAATAAAACCTTGAAGTTTTTTTTTCCACATTGGTATTTTCAATATTGCAAAAACTCTGCAAAGATGATTTACCGAAAAGATATGTGCATCTCTGCATCAGAAAATTGCATACTAAAAACATAAATTTCAGGATTTTTCCTCATTACTTTGTAAAAATGTCCGACTAAGAAAAGTGTTGTGTTCTTAAAAAGTTAAAAATAAAAATAGCAGAAGTGAAACACCTCGTAATGGTAAGCTTATCAAGTAATCTATGCTGCAAGTATAATATTCTTTGAAAATTTGATATTGCTTTACATATCGTCGGCACCATGCTAAAATAACGAATGTGAAAAATCGCGTTTTTCAAGTTCGAATTTTACCAATAATTAAAATTAAAATGATACCTTCGAACGATAGTTTTACACTTAAAAATATCTATAAAAATTTAAAAATTTTAAATAAGCAAACACGTCCGGTGGGTAAAAATTATATTCAATGTTTTGGCTCTCCTGAAAAGTGCCAATTTTCACATTCGTCATTTAGCAAGGTGCCGACGATATTATATTTTTATTTATTATTAATAATATAAGATACTACGTATTAAGATGCATACATTTTATATTAATTATGAGACTTGATGTAAGTTTGTGTTTAACAATAGCTCTGTATAATTTTCTTTATGCAGCTGTGTGCGATCCAAATCCTTGTGTTCATGGTTCGTGCATTCAAGTAGGGAATCACGGGTTTTCATGCAAGTAAGATTTTTTAGCTTCACATTTACTCTTTTAATCGAAACATTTGTTTTGGTATAAATTTGCTTAGCTTTAAATTTTACATTGAAAATCATCATAAAATGTTTCAGATTTTAAACTAGTAGTGTGTGTAACATTTAAAAAAAAAAAGAAAAGAAAACTATTTTGGGTAAAGTCACTAGTTTTGGGATGTGGAACACACTGAAATGTGGATTGAACGCTAGTTTTAGATTATCGTATAATTTCCTCTAGTTTCTCAAGGTAGCGAAAATAGGTTCTTGTAGTATGTTTACTGCGAGTACATTGCTGATTACTTCGATAAAATATTCTTTGATTCAAAAACTAATTATAATACCTTTAAAGAAATATTTGAAATTAAAGTCAATTTAACAGTTAAAGAAAGAAAATATTAGCCAGTAAAAAAATGAAGAGAACCTTTTTGTGTTTAAAAGAGAAAAAAAATTACGCATTTTTTGTCATACGTTTTTTATATTGTGTATGAACCTATTTTATGGGGATATTTCTTGGTCTCTAAGTGTTAATGATTTTATAAGAAAAATAGTTCGAGTTCTTTTTGACGAGATTAAATACCGCAGTGTTTGATGCCTTTTTAAATGCGAACCCCCACTCCCTCCCCTCATTTTTTACAATATCCGAAAATTAAGAAAAAGGAATCAGTCTTTGAACATTCGAATCAGCAAACATTTGATTTCTTGACAAAAAAAAAAAAAAAAACAGAACTTCACGCGAATCAAACTTAAAATATTAAGTGTAGATTATAACTGTTTTAATTTTGTGACAGTATTTGGAAGAAATAATTTATATTTATGAGAACCGACTAAATTCTAAAAAGAAAGAAAGAATAATCCTAAATATAGTTTAAAAAAACTAAAAAATACGCTTTTAAAGCTAATCAAACTAAAAAGATTTTCAAAACTATTAAATATCCGCCAAGTTTTCATGCACGTATAATACATCAATATGTAATATAGGTTGTAGTATTAATCCTATACTACAATAGTATTTATTACCCATGTGTATAACATGTAAGCTAGCCTAGTATTAACATGTAATATACCTTTAGTATTAATAATAGTATTAAATTTAGTACTTTTATGTTTACAAAGAACGCGAATTTTATCTTTTCTTCAGAGTTACATGGGTCATTTTCAAAATTTGCTTACATTTGCTGTCCGGAGGTTAAAAAGACGATTTTGAAGCAAAACTTATATTTTAAATTTAATGCGAACAATTATTTTCTGCAAGAAATACCCCCAAAAAAATTCTATCACTCAAAAAATTATTGAAATTTATTTATTTATTTTTATATAAGTCTTAAAAAATAAGAATCAAGGCAAAAACGCTTGTCCATTTCCAAATTTCGCAAGTTCAACTATTTTTTTCATGTACTTAATTGTATAAAACAGTATATACAACAAATTATTTTTATATATTGACTATTAGCACATGATATTCATATTAAATATTGACAATAGTAATTTTTTTATTAAGAACTGTATGAATATATTTTGTCCCGCAGTTCTTTTCAAGTCCGTTACCCTAAGATTATTTTAGCCAAAAAAGATATTTATTGCAGTTAAAAGGTGGTAATATGAATTCAGTTAACTTAACAAACTATTGACGCAACTATTTCGTACCATTTTGTTTTCCTGAGTCGAGAAGTATTGCTGTGGCGTTTCGCACAAAATTTCTTCCAGGTGCGTATTTTTATTCTTTGTCAAGTCTGTTACCAAAGATTTTAGCATTAATTTTTACTTTTTCTCAACTTTTACCCCGAAATATTCTTTATTATACAATTCTAAGAAAATGCATATCGTTGTTCAATTTTTAAATTCGACAACCTAGCCATAATTTGACATTTTGGTTGAAATGTCAAGTCCGTTACTGGTCAAATCCGTTACCAAATGTCAAGTCCGTTACCATACAGTTTTAGATCAATATTTTACTGATCCCAAACATCGTTTAAAGCTTCAGGGATGCAAAAAATTTCAAATGAAGTTGGCTGTAGGCGCTATGATATAGTTTAAAAGTATGATTTCATATTGATTTTGCATGGTAATTCCCATGCGCCCCCCCCCCCGACAATTTCCCTTGCCACTTCAAGTTTTACAACAGCATTTGAATACTTAATTATGCATCAAAGTGTACAACCAATTACTTTTTCACACACCTAAAATATGTGACAAAACATCTGTTAGTGATTCTAAAAGAAAATAGCAAGGTAAAAAATATACTTAAAAATTCTGAAATGTAAGCATATGGTGAAAATGACCCACATACAAACAACTGAAACACTTATAATACATCAACATGAATATAGCTTAGCCTTTAGTATCAATAACAGTATTAAATGTATTACTTTTATATATGTAAAGAATTTTGTCTTTTTTTCAGAGTTACATAAATATATTCCCACAAGTGAAAGTAATAAAAACGTATTAAAAACGGTGCTCAGAACTGGAGTTTTCTCAAATTTGAATTCAATAAACAACGAAATATTTCATTTGAGCTAATGTTGCTAGCAGAAAAGTAATTTTCAATCAAGCATTTCCTAAAGTTTAACCCGTCTAAAACAAATTAACAGTTTTTTCTTATTTAGAAAATAAATTACAACCCACAAATTTGGTGATTTAAACTTACGTATATGTAATTAATTCAATCGTGATTTTACAATGACATTTTCAAAAAATGTAAACAATGGTTGCGTTTTTATTTTTCAATAGCTGCCAAGGGTTATTCACAGGCTACTTATGTAATACAACGAATGGAGTAGTTTTAAGTAAGTATCTAATAAAAATATTTGTTTTTAAGTTATGTAATGGGTTTTGCGTGTGTAATTTTTAATAATGCTGACTAACGACGTAAAATATATTAGGCAAATTCGTTTTGTTTTAATGGGAAAAAATGTGAAAAGTAAAGGGGAAGAAATATATGAACCGGAATGTGGCAGACACTTGTTTCAGAGTCACAAGCATCGTTTTTTATAATCCAGAAAACGTTTTGAACTACCAATGCAAAGAAGCAGTCAATGAGTCTTCCTTCTGACTCATTTTTCGGTATTCAAATATTAAACCAGGAATCAAATGCTTCTGTGTGACTTCTTGTTGAATTGTTAAACACAAGCTTCCTGACAATGTTTAAAAATACTTTTACGAAGCGACTATCATTATTCCTGGTTCTCCCATTGCGGTTTAGTAACCTTAACCATTCACTACACGATTTTTTAAATTTTCATTAAAAAAATCATATGTTACCTTTTAATAGCTCTGAGTTCAGGAAAAATGAAGAAAAAAAATTAATCTTAAAAATGTACACCAAAAATGATGTTTTAATTTTTTGTTCTATATATGGCACAAAGCACATAGCATATGCTTTGTATACCGATAAGTGTAATAATCTACAATGTGTTTTGTGCCATAAGTGGTATGAACAAATTTTCCACTAAGTGTATTTAAACATTTTTTGAACAAAAGGAAATAATGTCTAAGCCCACTTCTAACGGAAATGCAGACACTCTTTCTTTCAAAAGAAAGAACTGTAATACCTAGACTAGAGCACCCAACTAGTGCATAAACATCACACTAAACTGTTATAGCAATGTTCCAGAAATGGCGCAAAACTCAGTTTAACTGCATTTAAATATCATAAGAATATATGAGGGTTTTTTTGGTGTGTGCCAGATCAGGCACACCATGCAATGAAGGGTTAAAAACGGTTAAACATAATCTAATCAAAAATTAAACGAGCTACATGAGAGTGCGTTTTCTCTTATTGCCTCTCCTACACCTATACCAAGCAGTTGTAATGTAGCTATTTTTAGATGATCAATGATATTGTTAACGTTGACTTTTTTTGGTGGGGCTTCAGTCATAAAAGGAAGTGATATTGGTGCTGATTTGAAATAGAATGCTTTTTCAAAACTACTACGTAAAAAACCTAACTGTTACCTGACAAAAAAGTAAAAATTGTCAATGTCGGAGATAACTTATCAGAGCCACACTGTACAACAAACTTGTTCAACAGTTATGATGCGTTCACAGCAGTGTTGACTGCTTGGTAAATAAGGCATTCATTTAGAGCAAATTACAACGTTAAGGAGGCAATTTTCTCTACATCAATACTACAAAGGTATTGTAAAACTTCAAGGCATTCATTGTAAAATTTTTAAAAAACACAAAAAAATCAGCCATGGTTCTGGTAAATAATGGCCAGCTAGTGTAGTTAATTTCTAACAAAAAAATATCAACCACAAAACAGGAAAGTTTCCCTCCAAAAGTTAATAACCTTCTTACATTACCCTGGAATTTCTCGAAATACTGAAACAATTCCTTTAAAAACCAGTCATGTTTCTAGTATAAAAAATGAACTTTCACAGAAAATTTGTTCAAGTAATAGCTTGGTACTTTTCTTATTTCCCAGGAAATCTCCTAAGGAAATTATAGTCAAAGCTAAACAATAGTTTCACGCTAATACCGAAAAGATCATTCGCCTGCAGTTCTTACAAAACTCACATCCGAAAACTGTATATATTTATAATACTCCTCTAAAAAGTTGTGCTGTGACCCTGACAGTGTGTTTTCTTTTTTTCGGGAAATTGGAAAGGATAACTGTTATGGATTTGAGTTGGAATACTGTTGAAACGCGACTATGAAAATACCCAAACTCAGTTTCTTACTAATTACCCTTTCTCAGTACATAGAAAATAGGAAACTTTCTGTGTCGGAGGTCAAATTACCAGAGGGGCATTTGTTTGGAACGCAGTTAAATAGGAAAGAGGCGAAGCCATCTCATAAAGAAGCTCAGTATATCTTTACGCTGATAGCTAAAACTTAATCACAGTTGTCAAACGTCTGTATTTATAAAACGCATAGTGATTTTGGATTTTTTTTCAATTCTTGGTTAATAAACTGATTTTTCATAGAAAGCTGGTGAAATCATGGAAAATTGGCCGTAAAAAATCTGTGATGTTTCTGAATTTTGTTAACACTTTCCGGTCTATACCCGAGCGTCACTCGGGGGTTCCGTTTTTGGTGAAGATGACTAAGCCTGAGCTCCGCTCGTGGTCAAGATTAAGCTCCTTTAGCTATAAAAGTACGGGCTCTATACGTTTCAATCCTTTTAGATATTATCTATGACCCTTTTACTTTCCAACAACAAAAAAGGGAGATGGCAGCACCAAGCAGAATTAACTGCAAGAGAAGCTATAGAATGCTTGCGAAAGCAATAACATGCATAAAGGAATTTTCTATATAAAAGCAAATTTTGCTAAATAATGTTCAATTGCAAATCAAACCTATTTTAAGTATTTTTTTCAAGATTTGGGTAAGATTTAATTAAGTCCATTCAAACGTATGTGGTTAAAAATAATATTTTCCTATGCGGAACTTTTTTTAAGTTCCTAACATGCATTTTTCGACAATGTCTTACTAAAATTAATTGTTGTTTCACTCAAATAGTTATTTTATCATTAAAAAAAAGTCTAGAGGTATTTATTAAAATTAAAATTACTAACATAAACAATTTCCAAGTATTTTTTAAAAAATCACGAAAAGCACCAAAAAACCCTAGTCCAGTCAGAGAAATGCGATCGAAATAGCTCAGACCTGAAAAAGTTAATGTCCAAAGAGGTGAATTTTTTAATGCAATATTCGATACCATGGATACTAACACTTTCTATGAAGCCCTTCTTTTCGACTTTGATTTTCGATAGACTGCTCTGTAGGGTATTTAATATGTCATTGCAGGCTATTTTACCTCATTTCATTTCGAGTGTCATAAAAATTGTGCTCCTCTGGTAAAAGGAGTTATGACTTCAAGAATGTTAACTTCTTTTGGGGGAATTCAGTAAAAAAAGGAAAATTATTTTAGCAGATTTGAGTTGTAATTCTTTAGCTCCACTAGGACAAAAATAACCCAACTCAAACAGTCAGACGAAATTACTTATCTATATTACCCAAAAATAAGGTAAACATGGTCAAGGTCCGAGTTCAAGCAACGCCTTTAAACATTAAATGCCTACTGCTTTCTGGATTTTAGCACAGAGTAAAATTTCTTCCTCGGTTCACGAAGCACTGCCATCTATCAGAGTTCTTCGAGACAGAGAAATTAACGATTGGTTAATTTCTAAATTTATATTTAAATATTGACAAATCAAAAAAAAATATTCGAATAGTGTTTGGATTTATCACCATAACAACGGCATCATCGGATTGCCGCTAGGTGGCGCTCGAAGTGAAACAACTGTCGCCCGTATTGGGGCAAATGTAGTAGGCATTTAGTATTTAGGAGACGTTGGATCAAATAACCAGAGGAACAAACACTATCAACGTCTCCGAAACATCATTTCCCTTTGTTCCACAACACATTTTTATTTATGTCTTTGGGACCACACTGAAGTCAAACTTCAATCTAAGAAATATGACATCGCGTGCCATAAAATGAGTTTGAAAACTTTAATTATGCTATTAGATTAAAATCTAAATATCTTTTTTTCATTTCCTTTTACAGGAGCTAAAGCGGCAGGCCAGCAACAATCTTCAATTGTTGGTGGAGCTTTAGGGGCTGTTCTTTTGCTTATGATTTTAATAGCTTATATGCTTTTCAAACGGTAAGGGTGAAAACTAAACTCGCTCTTCGGGAACTAAGTGCATTGAAACTTGATTTTGAAACTCAAAATCAGCAAAATTGAAGTACAAAAATTGCAAAATTGCTGCATACGATCTTTTAAGTTGATTTTTTTTCTTTGAAGAAAATTCTTTAGCTTAGCATATGTCACCAAGGAAATGAGAGCATTTTATTACATTATGGAAGCATACTGCAATTCAATTTTTATTTCTGAAACTGATTGGATGAAAACTTAATAAATTACTGTTTTTCACAATTTTTGAGAAATACAAAAATTTTATTGAAATGTTGAAAAACTACCATTTTGGAGGGTTGCCACTCAACAATGAAATCGAAGAATGTCGGCTTCTAACAGGGATCCATCGGTCATATTCAGTCCCTGGTCGATGATAATATTTATAATCACCGGCTAGTGTTTACACTTATCAAATGTCAGTAACACACGCACACATATGTCTATGCTGAAGTGGTCTTTATTTCTTGACTTCATTATTTCTAATGACTCGCCATCATACTGTTTTAATAGTTGGTCTAAAAATAATACCAGAAAAAAAAAAAGCGTTATTCCTATCTCCCCAAAAACAACAGTGTTGTAAAAAAATCCCCCGCCAAGAGTTTCTCTCGTTTTCGAGTTTTCCCGCCAAGTCTGTGCCAAACTACAACTAACCTGTATGTATAGTTCTTTTAAATTGTTTTCAGTTTTGCCAGACGGGAAGCTTTGTCTTGTGAGGTGGTTGCTTAATGAGTAAAAACTTCCCGCCTGGCAGGACTGAAAACAATTTAAAAGAACTATACATACAGGTTAGTTGTAGTTTAGCACAAACTTGGCGGGAAAACTCGATATCATAACTTTTTAAGGCTGAGTATTTAAGGTTTTCTTGGCGGGGGATTTTTTTACAACACTGTTGTTTTTGGGGAGATATCACATGTTTTTGCATTAATATCATTTATTTGCCTGTTTTTTTTTTCTCTTCAAAATTTACTTTGCATGTTTTTTTTTTTTCCTTCAACATTTTTCTTGGCGGTCCGACACATGTGGTTTTCTTCGCGGCATGCATTTGGTGCAAAAGTTCAAGGACCTTCTTCAGTCTAGGATAAATTTGAAATCAATCACAATGTACCACCCGAACCGACGCAAAACAAAGCTAGTTGCTAACAATACTACGATTAAGTTAAAAGTTTAAAAAAAAATGCAATATGCCTTAATAATGCCTTATGCAATAAAATCAATTACAATTATTTTATTTGTTAACAAATAGAAACTGGCAACAGATGAAATTATAAATCATTGAGTTTTCTTTCCTCGTCGCCCAACAATGACAACATAAATGCTCAGATGTTGAACAGAGCTAGTAGATAGAAATCGGACCAATTTTAAGCATTAATAACTCCGGGGTGCGATGACCCCGAGGGGTAAATTTTGGGAAAACGTCCTCAATGTCTCATTGAGAATATTCATACAAAAAATCAACACTAAAGACCCACGGGGAGAAAAGATACGGAAAATAAAAACGAGGGGGGAGGGGGTGGGGGTCTAAAAACCCCCTATGCCGAGCTTTGGGACAAAATAAATGTGGGTGCAAAAGCAGAGCTCAATCCGAGTTACCGTTTAGTCTGGACCCCTGTCAAACAATTTTTAAAAAGTGCGAAAAATAGCGATTTTTTAACATTTATCACCCCTCCCCCTGAGGGTCCTGGATGTTTTGCTTTAGTATGTGCCGTCAGGGGCCGCTGGAGATTGAGTATACAAAAAATGAACTCTAGGGATCTTTATGGGGCTGAGATACAGAGGGGGGAAAACCCCGGTTTGGTTACTCGCGTAAACAGTCCTTAGTCGCTCTTTTACATTTTTCTTGGCGACGGAAATTTCTTGGCGGCTTGTATTTAGTTTTCTTGGCGGGGCGGGACGCTCCCGCCTCCCGTGATAATAGCCAAAAAGATTAAGCTACATTTTGCTAAAGAGCAAGTCGCCATTCGACGTAGATGAAATGACTACTGCTGAAGAGCAATTACAGTTAGTTGTATTTTTAGGCGGTCACGAATCATAAAGAGCAGTATTTCTTTTAGTTGGTGATTTTCACCATTCCAGTTGGATGGCGTAAACTATTGTTTCAATCTCAAAGTTTCTTTCTTTTTTTTTATTTATTTATTTATTTTATTTATTATTATTATTATTATTTATTTATTTATTTATTTATTTATTTATTTTATTTTTATTACGTTTATTCGGAAAATATTCCAAAGAATGAAAACACTTGTATATTTAATTTTTAGGATATACATGCTTTGGTCAGATTGAGTGCATTTGCTGATTTGACATGAAATGACACTTGTATGAATTAAAAAAGAAAAACAAGAAAACTTGCTTTTTAAATGTATTTTTTCTCCTTTCAGCAACAGAAAACTTAGTAAAGGAGGAAAGAGCAAGTATCAGACGCAAAGACAGCAAGCTACTTTAACTGAAATGGTAAGTTCTGTCAAGAACTAAACGAGCCTACTTTCCCGTACATCGACATCGGCATTCTAGCATCTGATCATTATTCTATTGATTATCTAAGACTAAAAATTATGTCAAACATACCTTTTTAGCACTTGAAGCTGATTTCTAAAAGCAAAATATACCCCTCTCATCAGATGAAATAGACACATAAAAAGTAAATAAATGAATAAATAAAGCTTTGTCGCACCTTTTAAAGAATGTAACTGTTACAGTTCTTCCGTAGAAAAATTCCTCAATTGTTTTCAAAAAAAAAATAAATAAAAGTACAAAGTACATCAAAACACATTTTATCAAAGAAAGAAAAAAAATAAAGAAAAAAAAAAAACTCGTCCGTTGATAAAATGTCTCGAATTTCACTTTTAATCCGTTGCCAGTTGTTAAATATAAATAAAGAATAAAATGCCCTCGTGAATGAAACATTTTTGTTACAAAAAAAATCGTCTGCCAAAAATAATAATAATAATAATAATAAATTCAATAAAACAAATGAATAAATAAACAAAAAATCGTCTGCACAGTCAGTCATTTTTTTTTGGACTGTTTACTCAAAAGTTATTAGGAATGACAGCTTGCTTGAGCGGTTCAATGTTGAACGAAAAATTGTTTAAATCGGAAATGTAAATACGGGAATGAAGTATCCTTGAAAAGTTCTTTCCAACAAACAAAAGTTTGTTCAAATCGGACTGTTCATTAAAAAGTTAGTATCGCGTTACCGGTTATTTGAACGGCTCAAAGTTGAACCAAAAATTGTTCAAATCAAAAAATCAATATGGGAATTAGCTGTACTCGCCGAGATCTTTCCAACAAAAAAAAGTTTGTCCAAATCGGAATGTTCATTCAAAAGTTATTAGGGGGGGACAGACAGACAGACAGACAGACCGACCGACGCACAAATTCCCCATCTCAATACCCTACTTTCAAAATTTTAATTTTTCGATATTTATTTCATTTTTTTGTTTCTTTTTGACTTTTTTTTACTTGGCGATATTTTTTGGGCTTGGCGACATTTTTTAGATGCATTAAGCCAATTTTAATGCTTTTTTCGTCTCTTTTTTTTTTAACGGGAAAGTAGGCTAAAAAAGAACCAATTAGCCATAAAATGCAGTAGCTTATGTACCAAAATAAATACTTTCGGCACATGAGCTAAGTTTCTTAAGAGAAAAGAAGGGAGGGGGATGCGCACTTTGATTCTGTTATATAAAGTGCTTTCCTTTGTGCGATGTTGCGTTTTGAAATGTCTATCTTACCCATTTGCTTTGAAATATATTTTGCCGTATGGTCGCTTTGCATAATTTTTTCAATTTATATTTTAAGGTCTGTAAAAACTGCAAAAAATGGTTCGAAATTAGAGTGCTTCATTTATATCCATTTTTATTTATCAATTTATTTAATTTTCGTCTCTATTTTCCTTACTGAATGGGTTAGTTTTTTTTATGTGTGATTTTTTTAATTCTTAACCTTGAAAAAGCTGAAAAACAATAATCGGAAGTAACATAGTACGAGCAGTGGAATTATTGTAGTTGCTACATTTTTCCGAAGTTTGTCATGTAGAGTGCCACGGTTGCGCTATACAAAAAATTAGTTTGAAGCGATAAGTAAGTTCGTAGCAGTAAAAGTCAGATCAAAGTTTACGAAATAAATACGATTCAAACAAATCCGACTGGTGCACTGTTTACTTGCGTACGCCAGCAGAGGCAGTGATAAATAATAATGCTCTCCTGTTGTTGTTTCTAAAACCACTCGAGTATCCGAGCCCAAGTAGATGAAATCTACTCGATTTGAGACAGGATAGTTACAGCTTCCGTTTTTACGAGCACCATTAAGGTGAAAGACCATTTTAGCTCAACGCACATGCCATGAGGACCCGTTTATAGGGTAAGCAAGTAAGCATCCATTCATAACGCACTTTCACACCCAGAAAGGACAGGAAAAAGAGAAAGTACGCCCCGTCCATGCCCGAGCCGGGATACGATCCCGAGACCACCGCATCACGGTCAGACGTCTCTGACCACTTGACAATGTGGCCCACAATAAGGTTTTCAAATATGTGAGCTGAGGTGACTTATCAGGCACTTTGATGCCGCTTCTGTTCGATCTGTTTGAAGGCATTAAATTGTTTATCGCCAGTCAAGGAAAGCTGAGTTTTCATATTTTACCATTCATTCAAATGCAGTCGATCCCGCTTATTAGAATATCAGTTAAAAGTATATCCCGCTTAATGTAATACATTTCCAATAAACCAAACGGTTGTAATGCATCATTTTGAGCCCCAATTATTTAACATCCTGCTTGTTAGAATATTTTTTTGCGTCAAACAGCTCCATAACAATTATTGGTAGACAGTAAAATATTTTAAATCACATACATTAATAAAAACATCACATTTGTTAACATTTTAAAGCAAAATTATATACGTTTATCGCATTTTTATTTGTACAGAAAAATTCCTAAAAAAAATTCCTTTTTGAAGTCTCACTTCTAACGCTCGTACTCACCCATTCTTACCTAATACCTTTAAACGAGCAATTCTTGTATATTTATTTATTTTTCGGATCTCGAAAACGGCTCTAACGATTTTGATAAAATTTTGTATTTAGATAGAGTTTTGGTTTCTGAGTTCACCTACGTCGGCTTTTTTTCTATAAAAACGCGAGTTTTCTCAAAAAACCCGTTTTTTATGTGCCGTCATTAAAAGTTTGAGAAGCTTTCTTTTCACCATTTTCTTTATGATTAATCATTTTGTTACTGTCTCATAGCAACCGACATCTATTGAATTTTATGGTAACTTACATTATATAAAAATCAGATTACTTTTTACTTTTCAAGTGCGATTTCAAAATTAAGTATAAAAGTGTTATAGTTAGTTTTAAAATACTTTTTTTCCTCCTTAAGAGTGTTTAGTAAGATATTTCATGTAAAAAATTAATAAATATGAAACTCAATTTTCTTAAAATATTAAGTTTCGAAACAAAATTACATCCATCTAATCTAATATCTTTAAACCAGCAATTCTTGTATATATATTTCGGATCTCGAAAACGGCTCTAACAATTTTGATTAAGTTTTGGTTTCTGAGTTCATCTACATCGGCGTTTTTTCTGTAAAAACGCGAGTTTTCACAAACAAACCCGTTTTTGTGCCTTCATTAAAAGTTTGACGAGCTTTCTTTCGCCATTTTCTTTATGATTACTCGTATTGTTACTGTTTCATAGCGGCCACGTTTTATTGCAACAATAGATTTCATATTTAATCACATCAGCGTAAATTTAAATTTTTATGGTATTTGCAAACGAGTTTTGGCAACACGTTAGAATTATTATTGTTTTTGAAATTTAATAGAGATCGATATTGGGTGTGGGCCGCGCTACTCCGATCGGTTAGTCGTCGGACTCGTAACCGGAGGGTCTCGGGCCGATCATATAAGGGAAGCCCAGCCGATCAAAGATCCATCCTCTTCATTAATGGCGGCTGGTGGACGTTAAAAATGTTCGTGGTCATAATATCCTCCAAGTGAAACGACACTTCTAGGGGATGCTAGGCCATGGGTTTGCTCGGCCCTTGGGCCTGGTTCAAAAATGAACAGAGCGCTCTTCAGGGCCCCAACTCGGTTAAACCACGAGTTGTGGTATGTACGGGGGGAACCTTGGAGTGTGAAGTGAAGTGAAAGTCAAAACCATTTGGAACCAAATGCGTACTGGAGAACAGGGACTCTGCACCCATTCTCATCAACCCCTCTCGCGTCTTCGGCGCCAAATGAAATGAATTTGGGTGTGATTTTACGGTGAGCATGGATTAAATAAGGTTGTGTTTTTTAAAACAAATTACGACTGTTTTAAATGCGTAATTGCAACCAAAGGCTTAAAAATGCTTTTCAAGTTTATCTAAACAAGTACTTCGCATTTTAGCAAAAAACACAAGTTTACAAACCTCTTTTTTTTTACCGAGCTGGCTCGGTCCCCTGTTACTAAAGC
This sequence comes from Uloborus plumipes, assembly GCA_038373865.1. NCBI lineage: Eukaryota > Metazoa > Arthropoda > Arachnida > Araneae > Uloboridae > Uloborus > Uloborus plumipes. The sequence continues at coordinate 10,835 of JAXGGA010002597.1, read as the reverse complement.
ATTAGAAAACTATTATTTATTAGACATAAAAAGAAGTATACTGTGGTGCTTACTCTGGTCTTGTTTTTGACTTTTAAACTATAAAAATTCAGAAAAAAAATCAAATACGAGTAGAATTAAATTTATCTCATTAATAAAGACACTTGAGCAATTTACTTGGTTTACAAAAATTATCTCGAAAACTGTCCCATTAAACCCCTTCAGATCTGGCGTCCTGTATGCCGGACATATCCCTAGCAGCATAATCTCATCGGCCGATGATCGGCCATTCATCGAAACCCGATGAAATTCTCATCGGCCGATGGTCGGATTCGATGAGTTCTCATCGGGAATTGCTCCAATATGTCTCATCGGCCAAACAGAATCCGAGCAGCAAAATCCGATTAGTTTTGCTCGAAATACAATGAGATTTGGAGCAATTTACGAGCAGTGCAATCCCGTGCCGATGAATTTAGGATCAATTTTGGATGCTCAGCTTATTTTCATCGGGAAAGTTGATCAAAAGGATATCACTTTTCGATTAAAAGTAGCTCATCGAAAACCGTGCTCGGATATTGATCGGAACGATGTCATCGTGCGTTACGGGATCAGTCTACGAGGAGTTCGATGATCGGCCGAGCAAAATTCGATGAGTTGACGCTACTTGGGATGCTTTGAACAGTTGCTAATCATTTAATTACTGATTAAATTACTTGATTTTTTTCTGTAGTTTACTCTTGACACTATGCATATTATCACCGAGGCAAAACTTTCTCGTTTGGGGATTAGCAGCATTCCAAATATGGATTGAAAGATTGGATTTGCTTCGTTTTTCCAAATAAAGATTCTTGTCGCAAGGGCGAACTTTTTTTTTATATATTTTTTTAAATATATTATATTTTATTTATCATTTCAAATGATTATATTATGTTTTGTTATTGTTTCGAGAATATTTTACGATCAAGTTTGTGTGATGTTTCATAATTTGTTTTGATGAAATATTAATTTCTAAATATATGTCTGGAAAATTGGACACGTCCTAACTCTTTTAACATTTTACTTACAATCTTGAAATTTCGTTTGTAAGATGCTCTTAGCTAGACTTAGTCTGCTAAATAAGAACATTTTTGGTTAACTATTTCATAATTTCAACTGAAGGGATTTAAGAACATATTTTAAAATCAAATGGACACAATAATTCATGATAAAAATATCAATGTTTTACAAGGGTGAAGAAGGATACTGGGTTTTCTCCGTATAAATATAATATTACTGAAACAAGAGCACTACGGACATGTATTACAGATATATTAACTGTTTGAACTGATGTGATAGGTGTTTACCTCAAATAAATCACAAAATTTGAAAAGAACCTTAATGAAGGTATGAAAACTTCAAGTAAAGTTCTTTACTTTAACTCATAAAATTCCCTTTTTTTTTCTAGTCTCGCTTGGCACACCGACCTCCACAAGTGTTTGAAGAAGAAGAAAACATCGAAAGGGTACAGGATCGCTCCGGTGGCAACGAGGGGCAGACGGGACCAGTAAGAATTCCAAGGGTTCGAAACAACGACGAAGACACTTCCCCTGACCCCCAAGGACGTCGACGACAACAAACGAGGTTCTGAAAGACAAAGTGAAGCTCATTACACGGACAAAGGCTTCGACAACATTTAACTCATCTGCCTCATAAATATTTGACACTGCGCCAATGCTGCGATATATTTCATACAAACTAGTCTTGGCTGAAAAAACTTTACCCCATCCAAAGAGAAATTGTGTTTCTGTCTTCAACAACTTTTATTACAGTTCATTATCTCAGGGATACAAAGACAAAGGCTTGCTTTTGATCAATGTTTTGACTGTATAATATTCATTTCGATATCAATAAAATAATTAATAAAAAAGTCCATTTTACACATAAAAATTGAATTTTTGTCAGTTTATTTCACTTTTATGATTGTAAAGAAACTTTATTTTTAATACACTTTTATTAGTTTCACATGTGGGTTTCTTTGTTTGCATGTATGTGTGAAACTCTGAATAAAAGATAAAATTCACGTTCTTTACAAATATAAAGTAATATACTTAATACTATTATGAACACTAAAAGATAAACTATATTGCATGGTGATGTATAAATGTTTCAGTTGTTTGCATGTAACTCAGAATGAAAGATAAAATTCACGTTCTTTGCAAACATAAAAGTAAGGTATTTAGTACTATTATTAATACTAAAGGCTAAATTATATTATATGTTGATGTGTTATAAGTGTTTGTGTTAGTTTAACTCTAAAAGTGTACTTTTTAGTTTTTTTAAACTCCAATTTAGTTAAAGCAGTGAGTAACCGCCCCCAAGCAAGGGCTAAGGAAGGAACATGCAATACACCGCCAACTCGGCTATTTCGATCCATGGACTGCAGTTTCGTGCTTATTATGCACTCATCAGCATGGAATACGAAACTAGCCGAGTTAGAGGCAACAGTACATTGTATTCAAATACACTTTTATCTTCCCTTGCGGAAGAAAAACAGGGTTTAAATTCTTTTATTAGTACTAAGATCTTCCTTTTGAATGCAATACCTCGTCTGGTAATTCACCGCTCGTTTAAAACAGCTCTTAAACCCACGACTAAACAGCACGACCTTGGCCACAGATCTGAACGAAACTTTAGGTTTAGGTAAATTCGCACCAGATATGAATCTACACTGTAAAAAATTAATGTTGTTCTTACAGTATGATAAAGCTAATTTTATATTAATAAAATGTAAAAATTGCTTATTTTACAGTAATAAATTGCCAAATTGCTGCTTTTACAGTACTAAACTGTACAATTGCTAATTTTATAGTGATAAACTGTAAAGTTGCGATATGAAGAGGTATTTCCGGGCTTATAGGCCGTGGTCGATGAGAAACATAAATCTCAAACGTTTCGTCGGACACTGCGGTCGACATCATCAGTGAGTAGTTTTGGGGAGTCTGATATGCTAGCTCGGTCGGTCGGTCAGCACATTTTAAGGGGGCGTTCAGAGCGAACCCTTTTACCCCGAGTCCTTTTAAAATCAAGCTTTTTAAACCTACGTTTCGTCCCCGCGAAGCGGGGCAGTGAGGGTTGATGCGAGAACAAAAATACATTCTGAAAATTGTACCTTTGGAGGTAACGTTTAAAGCAAGTTTCATGATTAAACAGTCGCATCAATTTCACAAGACTTTTTTTTTTTCACGAGACGAACATCAACACAAATACAAGACAAGGAGAGCTGGATCTCCAAGAGGTGCAACCCTAAGTGGGGGCAAACTGCGGATTTGGAAGGGGGTTGTTGGCGGTGCTCAACGAGTCATAATCAAGTAACCGAGAGTACGCAGGGTAATGATATTTATCATGTTTGTTGATGAAGGCTGTCTGATCGTAAATGAGTTTGTTGCTGTGGGCGTAGAGAGAGTTGCAGAAAGCATTGGCAGTTTTGATAATAAACTTGGAGATTGAAGTAATTTTCAGTTGGTTATGGAGGTCGACGACCCTGGCGAATCTCTCGGCGTTGAGCATGGTTCTGATAGTACGATTCTGCACGACTTGAATGTCGTTAATATTAGTTTTGGCAGCCTGTCCCCAGATAGCCACACCGTAGAGTAGAGTAGGAAGGATCACTGATTTGTAGAGGAGTTTTTTGTTATCAAGGAATAACTTACTCTTGTACCCTAAGAGTGGTCTCAGCATGTGGAGTTTGTTTTTCGTACCTTTGACAACTTTCTTAATGTGGGATTTGAAATACATCCCCTTATCGAAGGTGAAGCCCAGGTATTTTACTTCGCGAGAGAAGGGGATGACGCGGCCATTTATTGACAGGTTAGCTGGAGGTTTTTTGTTATGCGATTTTTTGAAATGATACGCTAGCTTCGGCCGCTCGGGTATTTAAGTAAACTGCTGATGGGGTGCTGGCTCCTGAATGGTTGTTGTTTCTTTGGCACTCTGGAGCGGTCTGGATTCTGATTGGATGGATTTTCCGGCATGGGTAAGCCTCCGTCTATGTCTGGACCGTTATGGCTAGCGGATCAAAGGGCGGAATGCCATATTTTCGGTAAGTTGAAGTTCTCTTCTTTTCTATTGAAGTTACGCGGATGCTTGAAAATTTCGATTGCTTCGCGATGATGACGAAACGCGTAACTTCAATAGAAAAGAAGATAACTTCAACTTACCGAAAATATCGCATTCCGCCCTTAGATCCGCTCGCCATAACGGTCCAGACATAGACGGAGGATCACCCATTCCGGAAAATCCATCCAATCAGAATCCATACTGCAATCATACTCATACTGCAATCTAATAGCAAGAAAAGGCTAAACAATTTAGAATTTTAAAAAATGCATTGCTTTTCAGGAGTTAAATTAGCAACTCCGGACCCTCGTTGAAGCCGAACTATGACCTATGCATTCAAACTGCTTTATCTACATGGATTGAATCGACACCTATGGTTCAGAGGTCACGAAAGCTTACCCCACATCAGTGGCAGCAGGCTTTGGTGAATCAGCAGGTTTGATGAATCGGGTGTCATTCACCCTGTTTCAGAAGGCCAGATGCATTATGCCTGAAAAACACCTAAGAAAGCGTTTCATCCTGATTTGCAATTGCCTACTGTGAAGCATGGATGTGGCTCTATTAGAGTCTGAGGTGCGATATCTAGGCCCAGTCTTCGACCACTTGTTACTCTTCGTAGGAAAATCAATTCCTCTCACTATGTGCGCATCTGGTGGGTCATGACCCTCCTATTGTCCAGATTGCATTAATTGAAGAGACCCACAATTTTAAGGCGTAAACTCACGTATCTACACTGCTAGGTGCGTTCAAGTATGGTTCGAAGAGCATGACGATAAAATTAAACATTTTGATTGGCTCCTTCGGGATCCAGACTTCAATATGATTGAACAATTACGGGAATGGATTTAACTTAGTTTCCTTTCACCTCACTCCGAAATTTTGCACTTACAGACCGATTCGCACGAGAAATGGCTTAATATTCTTTAAAATAGTGTCCAAGGCCTTTATACATCTAGCCCATGTAGCATTAAATCTGTACTTCAGTTAAAAGGTGGTCCAAAGCTCTATTAATAAAGATTTTCCGTTATTTCGATGGTGTTCGTATTATTTTCTCCAGTCTCACTACATCTAACACGGAAATTCCAAACACCTTCTATCAAACGCAGAATTTCTTTTCATTGATTTTGGAATGATGGTTTAACCCATTTATGCCCAAGTTTTTTTTAACATTTTCTTTTTTTTTCAATTTTTATCTGCTTAAAACTCTTACTTGAAATGGTTTACATACATTTTAGGCTTAAAACAGTTTGCCGTTGCCATATTTATTAAGTTATTTGACGTCCTGTGTATGGGATATTTTGCAGATATGTGAGCAAAATACGACCTTACTTGACTTTTCTTTGGCAAAGTAAAATTACAGAAGGCATCTGTGATCAATTTTAAGCAAATCATTTTAAAATAGTTTAATTTTATGAAAAAAACGTTAGCAAAAAAACTTACTTTCTGTGGCTACCCATGCTGGATCGTTGCTTGACTAATTTGTCTGAAAATAGCTGTAAATAAATAAGGTTTTTGTATGCAGTAACTAACAAGCGTCCCGTTTTTAGGCTACTGAGCATAAATGAGTTAATTTTCAAGTGTGTTTTCCCTTTAAAATTGCGAAAAACTTTTAAATGTTTTTAATTAATATCTTCGCTAATTCCCGTCATCCGAAGACGCGACCTAACTAAGAATACTCTCGATATACTTACTTTTTTGAACAAAAAAACAAAGCAAAACAAAAAAAAAAAAGCAAAATTGGTCCATCAGTTTTGGCGCTAGCTTGCCACAGACACTGATGTACTCGTTCACACAGATTCACTGACACGTCAAACTTATAACTTCCTTTCTTGTTACGTAGGGGTTAAGGATAACCACAAGCGTTATAATTAGAAGTTCGTTTGTATTAACTCCGTGCTTTCTTGTACTCGAATGTTCCCCATCTCAAATATTTTGTATAGATTTTTGCGGGTTGTGTGGCCCCGTTTATAAAAAAAATCGACTTCTACAAGACCTGATCGGAGTAAGGTTCGTTTAGTCTGCTCTTCTAGATAGGTAAACCCAACTTCAGCCGGAATTATGAAATAGTTAACCAAAAATGTTTTTATTTGGTAGACAAAGTACTATGGCTAAAAACATTGTACAAACAAAATTTCAAGCTTGTGAGTAAAAAAATAAAAGAGTTATGACGTGTTCAATTTTCCAGACATGAATATTTCGGCAAAAAAAAAAAAAAAAAAAAATGAAAAATCACAAAAACTTTATCGTAAAATATTCTCCAAACAATAACAAAACATTATATAAGCACTTGAAATGATAAATAAAAAAATATTTTTTATTTTTTGAAGTCAGAAAGAAAGTTCGCCTTTGCGACAAGAATCTATAGTTGGAAAAACGAGTTAAATCCAATCTTCCGGTCCATATTTTGAAATCCTGCTAATCCCAAAAAGATAAATTTTTGCACAGATGATAATATACAGAAGATAATTTATCAATTATTTCATATTAGCAGCTGTTCAAAGATTATGCCCGGTATACCGAACACCAGGTCTGAAGGGGTTAAGGGGATTTTATAATGATCCTTTTGTCCATCTTGTACTGAATTGAATTTTAAGACAGCTTCTTAATACAATATTCATTTGTTAATCTTATCAATTTCGTTATTTTAAGCTGCGTCTACATGAGTTTGAATACTTCAGGAAGTGATAACACAATATCAAACCGTCAGTAATAGCTTGTAGTTTGAATTTCTATTTTCTCATAAAAAGTATCCTCTGTTAAAAACATTTTCGCAACCACATTCAGAAACATTAGTGGTTTTGAGTTGCTTTTTAGAAACAAAAACAGCAAATTATTACCTCATTAATTTTGCAACAAGAAATGTTCAATAATGTTCAGCATGGCATTCACAAAATTATAGTATTCAGTGATAAATTAAGAAATCATAGCCCTTTTATGTTTTTATAAGGTCTGCGTTCGTATAAAAGCTTTTACTTTTTAGTGTTTGTAATAATTTAAATAGAATTGAAAATATAATAAGTTTCAGTGTTTCATTGTCCTTTGCTAAAATTATCACTGTAATATATATGGCTAAATAAAGACTGGCAATGTAACTGTTAAAAAAAAGAAAAAACCCTTAGACAAACCGCTTAGATTTTTGACTCCCTAGAATATTTTTAAATATTCTTAAAATGAATTGTTATTTAAAAAATGAGAGGAAAAAAAACGTTGTAAGACGAGCTATAAAGTCTCGAAATAAAGATAATGTAAATTATGATTACATTCGTTAAAAAAGAAAACTGATAGATTTCCTCGTTAAAAGTAAAATATTTGAACGTGTGACGTTTGAAAGTAAACATTCAGACCTTAAGTTTCGCTTTTAGATGTGGTTTCTTATCATTTAGTCAACATAGCGAATTATACAGTAGTCATTTAAACCGATATCTTGATCAATTTGTCTTTTCATTGTTTTTCGAAAAATTGTATTTTACGGTAAAGAATGAAATCCTTTTTGGGCAAGAGTAAAATCTATTTCATGTTCTGTTTTTCAGTTTATTTTAGCTATGGTATTTTTTGTTATATTGTTTTGCCTACAGAAACGATTGCGTTCCTCTTTCCTGATATTTCATCGTCGGGTAAGATATTTCTGTTCAGTAAAAATGGAATTTCTAGCTGTGTAAGAGACTGCGGCTTTGTCGTTCGAGTTTATTGTGAGACTATGTTTCTAAGTGATGAGGACTACATTTTGACTTATTCTTAAACTGTAGCTTAAAGTTTGATTTGCACTTTTTTTGAAGATTAAATATGTTAAGCAGCAGTCTATTTAGCCACATATTCATTAATCATACATTTTTGATATAATCATTTTCCGACTTAGCATTCCTTCCTAATCAATTTAACGATATGCACGGTCTTGTATTTATGTTAATTTTTATCAGATTCAGTATTGCTGTATTCATCTATACCTGTACGTCGTTACTCGTACATGAGTTTAGATACTTATGTAGTTCGGTATCGTTTCACTAGCCGTACGCAAGACGTGCCAGTTTTACAAAATATTGCGATATTTTCAATTTATGTATTTTACCCTTGATATACTGCTAGAATATTGAGAGTGAAAATTTAGGGAGAAAAATATTTAACTTCCATATACAGAAAGGTATGAAGTAAAACGTTTTGTGACATTTTGAACATCCCGACTATGGGATAAGAAAGACACTTTGCTACTTGCATTTAAATATTTGTTTAAATATTTCGCACAGATCCATGCGAAGACTTAAGCTGCGGAAATTATGTTGTCTGTGAATGGAATGGCTTTTTCGTGTGCATTTGTAACAAGAATGTGACTCAAGATTTCTGCTCAACTGGTAATGTTACTAAGGCTTTATTTTTTTTATCACAAAAGTATATTGTTCCCCAGCTTCAAAGATAATTTAACTTTTGTCTTAGATCCTTGTAAAAATACCAACTGCGGGAAATTTGGAGAATGTAAGTGGAATGAAAGTACAGGCTCTGCACAGTGCGTATGCAACAATGGATGGTCCGGGAATTTTTGCAATATAGGTATTTATTTGATTAAGTAGAATAAATTTCAACATTTCAGAGATTAAGAAACTAAGTTTAAATTCCTTGTTATCCAGATCCATGCATGAATGTTGATGGATTTGTAAGATTTTTATTAACTAAGTAAGATTAAGGAATTAAATTTAATTCCTTGTTCTCTAGATCCATGCACGAATGTTGATGGATCAAAGATGGATTTGTAAGATGTTTCTTATCATAAAAGTATATTGTTCTCCAGCGTCAAAGATAATGTGACTTTTGTCTTAGATCCTTGTAAAAATACCAACTGCGGGAAATTTGGAAGCTGTAAGTGGAATGAAAGTACAGGCTCTGCACAGTGCGTGTGCAACAATGGATGGTCCGGGGATTTTTGCAATATAGGTATTTATTTGATTAAGTAGAATAAATTTCAACATTTCAGAGATTAAGTTGTTTAATTCCTTGTTATCTAGATCCATACACGAATGTTGATGGATCTAGGATGGATTTGTCAGATTTTTATTAACTAGTAAGACTAAAAAACTAAGTTTAAATTCCTTGTTCTCTAGATCCATGTTCGAATGTTGATGGATATAAGATGGATTTGTAAGATTTTTCTTATCATAAAAGTATTTTGTTCTTTAGCGTCAAAGATAATTTGACTTTTGTCTTAGATCCTTGTAAAAATACCAGTTGTGGGAAATTTGGAGAGTGTAAGTGGAATGAAAGTACAGGCTCTGCACAGTGCGTATGCAACAATGGATGGTCTGGGAATTTCTGCACTATAGGTATTTATTTCATTAAGTAGAATGAATTTCATCATTTCAGAGATTAAGAAACTAAGTTTAAATTTCTTGTTCTCTAGATCCATGCACGAATGCTGAATGTGGGGACAAAGGTCAGTGCAAGTGGAATGGTGAAACAGGAATAGCAGAATGTGTTTGCCATGATGGTTGGAAAGGTCCATTGTGTGAAATCGGTAACTTATATGTAAAAATTTTTTTCCTAATTAACAAGATCAATAAAAATCAATATTGTGTGCAGTGAAACCAGAGAAATTTTAGCATTGCAGAGATTAATTAAGTAGGAAAAATTCACTCTTTTAGATCCATGCATGAATGTTAATTGTATAAACAAAGGTCTGTGCAAGTGGAATTATGAAGCAGGAGTAGCAGAATGTGTATGTTATGGAGGTTGGAGGGGTCTATTGTGCGATATCAGTAATGTATATTTATCTAAAGACTTTATTTTTGTCGAATTAACAAGATCAATAAATGTGATATTGTGTGCCCTGAAACTAGAGAAATTTTAATATTGCAGAGATTAACTAATTTTGACAAAGCTCACAATGTAAAAAATGAATGTTGTTTTTACAGTATAATACTGCTACTTCTACAGTACTAAACTATAATATTGGTAATTTTACAGTAATAAACTGTAAAATGGATAATTTAACAGTTTATAAACTGTAAAATGCACAGTAATAAACTGTAAAAGGCTAATTTTACAGTTTATTACCGTGCATTTTACACTTTTAAACTGGGACCTCAGCCACCAGTATTATACAGTTGTTTTTACGGTATAATACAGCTAAATTTTTCTGCAATAAACTGTAAAATTGTTAACTTTAAAGTAAGAAACTGAAATTACTAGTTTTGCAGTTTATTACTGAGCATTTTACAGTTTAAAATTGCGACCTCATCTGCCAGTATTGCGTTGCACAGTTATTGCTGTTGTTGCTAGGGCCTAGTCAGCCAGCTCCCACATTTATGAATACTCGTATTACAATTACAGGGTCCAACGCTACTTGTTGGCACTTTTTATTGCTTATTTTTAAAAATTCTGCACAAAATTTTTATGACTTTCACAATAAACATACCGATTGTTTTATTTCCAAATCGTCATTTATTTCCCATTATATTAAATTTTGAAATCAAGGAGTCCCTTTCTGGACACCATGTGTGAATGACAGCTAGTCGCACCTCATTTCAGCAGTTTCCATTACTTTACTTTATGTACTGTTGGTTGTCAATATGTTAAACTGAGCTGAAGCATTCTTAGTATAGTGCTGTAAGCAGGTTCAAAAAACATTGATTTATAATAAATTTATGTTGTTTTTGTTTGAATAAACATGAAAACAGTTTATATACACCGGTTAAACAGGCAACAGTATGCAAGGATAACTAGTAAGGAACGTACTGCACTACAGTACAACGCCTGCTAAATACTAAATGCCTGAC